>JAPWTK010000054.1:1350000-1567500 GCA_029963805.1 Aromia moschata | reverse complement strand
GAAACCCTGATTCACAAAGATATATGAATTAAAACAGAATATAACGAACTTGGTTTTTCGCATTTTGGCCAGGATTTTCCGATTCTAACCCACTGTGCGTCGCCGGCGCGACGCTGGGCGCCGCGACTTCTCAGCCCCATACATGCGATCACCTCCGCAACCGCCGCCGCACCGGGTTAGGTGACCTGCGTCTCGTTAGCGACCGCCATGCGTCATAAATCAGGGACACAGATAAAAGTGTGGGCCTAACGGCCGCGGGTGGGCCGTAAGCGCTCTTCGGACGTATTCATAATTCATGCGTTATATCCTCCTCGAGGTTTATGGTGGCGTAATGAAGCGTCGCGACGGCTACGACGGGCTTTCGAAATCGCGTAAGGTTAGATGGCCTTACAAGTCAGGTGAAATAATCAACGTTGGCCTTTATAGGGTAAAGTAAGAAGAGTTCGACCACCTTTTGAATAGCCGTCGATAACTTTTTTATTGATCAAGGTAAAACTCTACAAAAAATGAGAAACATAAACATTAACATTGTACAACTTGTGGCATAGTTTAAAGAACAAAGGAACTAGTCATAAAATAAAAAAATAAAATAAAATCTGAAACATTGCGTTGATCCGACTCTCCTACCCAGTGTGGGAGAGATGGCCCACCTGAGGTAGGAGAGATGGACCTACATATTTTTTGTTTTCTTTTTTGTCGCAGTAACGCCACACCTTTGACACACGTTAATATAAGGTGTGCAATAGCCCACCCTGAAAAACATTTGTTTCTAAATGGGGAGTTCTAGGGTTCCGGAAAAGTTGGGGGGGGTCTCTCCTGAGCATTTTGAGCCCTTCCCCGACTTCCTGCGATGTCATCTTCAGTCTGCACATCTCACCTGAAAATTTGAAAATTTATGAAAATTGAGGTAAGTTAAAAACAAATTCAACAATTAAAAACTACTATTATTTGATCGAAACTTGACGGAAATGCCGTTTCTTAGGCCCTAAGAAGCGGCACAAACGAGAGTTTGTGCTACTTTTTACTAGGAAAAATATTAGCAAGTTACCCAAAATATGCAAAATAAGAGCTCTACCCATGAACCACATTTGTAACGCAGTGCATACTCGACATCTCACGTCCTTTCTCAAAAACCAGTACCGTGTTGCTGTATACCAACAGGTTACAACTTGCTGGGCATCGCTGTCGCGTGTATGCGTTAGACCTGCTTCCCCCACCGCCTACTGCGCTTCAGTTCGCTTCACGTTGCGCACGGGACGGACGGGTGTCGTTTCGCTTCTCTCCGTGTCGTGTTTCTTTGCGTGTGGCAGCGTGTTTCGACTTGTCGATTCGCGGCATTGTGTGTTTTGATTTCTTTATAGGGTTCGGCAAAATGCCGCTCCTCGTAGTCAGACCACTTCAAGTGTGAGTGAAATAATTGGAGTACCACAGGATTTACCAGCGTCGGTTCTTCCCACCCGTCGGCATGTAGTAAAGTGCTTCAATTTGGTATTTGCCGAAGAAAAGTTAAGCGGAATGGGAAAAACCCTCCCGAAAAAGAGGTTGCTCTTGCGGTGGCTGAAAGAGTGAAAGGGTTGTGGTATAAAGCGTCCATACCCACAATAGACATTTATAACCATCGCTAACGCATTATAATTGAACACAAAAAAGTACAGGGATTAAATAAAAGGTACAAACGGGACAACGATACTGAAAGTGACAAAAAGAAAATTGCAAACGTTGAATCACTCCTAAGTGAAAAGGAAGATAGTGATGACGATGAAGAATATACAAGCCGTAGTGTTCCCAAGAAGACGGATCAATGCAGGTTACGACTAGAACAGTTTGCAAGAACGTGTGACAAAGTAGGCGTATCTGACGTTGCTGGTGTATGGACGCTTTATCCCACAACCCTTTCACTCTTTCAGTCACCGCAAGAGCAACCTCTTTTTCGGGAGGGTTTTTCCCATTCCGCTTAACTTTTTCTTCGGCAAATACCAAATTGAAGCACTTTACTACATGCCGACGGGTGGGAAGAACCGACGCTGGTAAATCCTGTGGTACTCCAATTATTTCACTCACACTTGAAGTGGTCTGACTACGAGGGAGCGGCATTTTGCCGAACCCTATAAAGAAATCAAAACACACAATGCCGCGAATCGACAAGTCGAAACACGCTGCCACACGCAAAGAAACACAACGACACGGAGAGAAGCGAAACGACAAACGACTGTTTTTTGAGAAAGGACGTGAGATGTCGAGTATGCACTGCGTTACAAATGTGGTTCATGGGTAGCGCTCTTATTTTGCATATTTTGGGATCTTGCTAATATTTTTCGTAGTAAAAAGTAGCACAAACTCTCGTTTGTGCCGCTTCTTAGGGCCTAAGAAACGGCATTTCCGTCAAGTTTCGATCAAATAATAGTAGTTTTTAATTGTTGAATTTGTTTTTAACTTACCTCAATTTTCATAAAATTTCAAATTTTCAGGTGAGATGTGCAGACTGAAGATGACATCGCAGGAAGTCGGGGAAGGGCTCAAAAATGCTCAGGAGAGACCCCCCCCCAACTTTTCCGGAACCCTAGAACTCTCCATTTAGAAACAAAAAGTTTTTCAGGGTGGGCTAGTGTGCAACCTTCATGCAACCACCGGGAACATAATAAGCACAGTATCCAGTCTTCTTTCTTGGAAGTGCGACGATAATCTTCGCCGCATCCGACGCCGTAACTAATACGTCACACGAGGAATCGTGTAAAACTACATCATCCGAGCAAAAAGAAAATGAAGACTCACGCCTGTGTTTCTTTGGGCATATTTTATTATTTGGCTGATATTTAGGTTTAAGATTATTTTTCCTTGAATGCATGTCCTTCCTATATTTTCTGTCGAAGTTAAAACATCTGATAGATTAGAACGAACTCATTTCACAGCTGGTGTTATCACGGGTACTGGTGAAATCGCATCAATTTTTTCCTGGGGATTCGTTTCCGACGTTTACGTTTAACACTGTAGGCTGCAAAAACGCGTAGTCGGGAATGGCTTCTGGATTCAAAGCAAATATTCCTGTCGCCTGGAAGGCTGAAACCACATTGTTTATTGTAGCAGATTTACCATAAGACTCGCCCAAGGGTTTACCAAACTGCAAGCGGTTCAGCCTGCTATTGGGATTACTCTAACCATTTTTCTGCACGCCTCATAATAATGTCCCTTAAGACTTAAAAAAAGGAACGATCCAGAGGTTCATGTAATGAGTGCAATGCGGGGACAAGCAGAATAAAATAATTTTATGTTGTTCTGCGAAGTCTCAATATTGGTTGTATACGAGCTATGCCCATCCAATATCAATAAAGTTCTTCTAGACGCTTTTCTTGGCATGACATGGGGTTTTAGCCAATCCAAAAATATTTCAGAGCTCACATAAGCCGAATTTTCTGACATGCGTATCCCTGATGCTGGGGACACTCCATCACACAATCCAACCTTCATATTTTTTCTTTTAAATATATACATAGTCTCACCTTTTTCGCTGGGACCGATGGAAGGCACACTTTTAGACCCTCGTTGAGCAATTATATCTACCTAAAATATAGGTCCATCTCTCCTCCACAAAGCTGGTCCATCTCTCCTGAAACGGGAGGAGAGACGGGCCGGAGAATTACCGCGGAATGAAACAAGGCAAACTGTTACTTTTTAGGTTATATTTACTTCAAACATATAACGAGACAATGGCATACATAAAATTGCAAATAAAATTTACGTGTATTCGACTCGACAGAAGTCGAGTCTAGAATTTACGTGTACTGTACTAAAATTGACTCGACAGAGTACAAACACACGAATAATTTATGAGGGTATCCAAAATTACAATTGAAAATAACTTACTGTAACGAAAATACTTCACCTTACCGACGCATCTCGCAGAATGAACTAACGCAAATGCACGATTGTAGCTAACCAAAGCATGCATTATTGAAATATTTTACGGAAAATCACGAGTGGTCTGTCTCTCCTACTGGGCCATATCTCCTTACTTTACCGTATGTGCAGTTTACAAGGAGATTTCGCTAAAATTGTTCCAGTGGATGGGAGAAGCTACCCCATTTTGTATTTCATCAGTTAACCCATACCTCAAGGGCTGAAGTTGGAAAATTGTATAAAAAAAATAGTTTCGTTTATTACTAATCCAAAGTTAAAAATTTAATGGATTCGATCAATCGATAGGATTTGAGTTTTTGAATAAAGGAGATCTGAAATCAGTATTTCATCCAGTAAAGCAGATGCATTCAGAATTCGATGAAATGCATATATACTACAATTCGGAAATAAAAGGGAGTAACTCATTTGTAGTATTTGAAGTGTTGCGGAGGGTGAAGTGAGCAGGGAACGTATTTCGATATGCGTGCTGTTTTAGAGGGTAGCGAATTACGCGGAAACGTGCGTAATATGAAAACACAACACGTGCGTAATATGTGTGAAACACAATATATCTCTTACCTCCTTCTTACTAATAGAAGCTCTCACTACTTCCAGGTTGATTTGTTTTCGCGCGTCTGAATTATCCGAACGTTTCTGCATCAAGCGTGCACCCGAACACATGCGCCTCATCCTGACGACACTCGACGGGCACTAGCTAGTGGACCAGTGTAAGGTATACGACCGATGCACTTCTAGCAATCTAAAAATGAACTCGTCCACTGCGTTCAGAGAATAACGATGCATACATACAGAGTCAAATAGATCAAGTAAAGCATGTTTTATAGAATTTTATATTGACGCTGTAGCGAAAAGTTTAACATTATTTGTGCCTCCCGAAGCACGTTGTCTTATTGCTTTAGCTATGAATCACTCATTTATTTCCGAATCTGAGTATAGTAGACCTTAAAGTTATAACGAACATAAAATACCATGGAAGCAAGCCCATTACACAGGTCAAAAAACAAACAAAAAATACTACTCCAGGAACTAAACCTATCAAATATGGAGTATTTTTTTTGTGCTGAAACCGAATATTTAACTTCTAATTTTTATACCGCGTAAATTCTCAATAAATCCCGTTTTTTTGTTGTCAAAATACGTTTTTCTGCGAAATATGTATTTTTTAAATATTAATCATTTCTTAACCAGACATGTCATTTCGAATTCAGGGTGAAATACAGCCCAAAAATGGAAGAATTTGTGTTTTTCAAGAACATGTGACCAGACATGTTATTTCGGAAGTATTTTTACTCGCTGAATATGATTCCGTTGTCAAAATCCTTCAATTTTTGGTCTGTTTTTTTCACCCTTAATTTTTATTTTATGGGAAATGGAAGGGTCTAGCACACATTTTGACAACGAGATCGTATTCAGCTGTTAAAAATACTGATATTTCTGGTTAAGAAATGATTAATATGATGAATATTGATGAATAAAATGATAGATATTTAAAATATATACAATATATATAAAATTCAAAATTCTACCATCCTTAGTATCGTTTTCGTAAAAATCACTGTTCCTGAAATTTTAATAAAACACAGATAGATCTAGAGGGATATTAATCCTAAATTTTTTGTTGGAGTAATGTGTGGCGTACAGGGCTTTTTTGAATTTTCGTGATATTTTTGGTTCAACTTTAGATTTTATTCATGTCTAGGAAAAATTGCTTCAAAATAACTCACTTAGTCAAATAGATACACTGAAGATTTCCCTTTAATACGAGTCCAACAACTTCGAAAGGGGTTTACTATTTTCGAAGTTAATTACGTTTCTTTGAAAACATTGAAATTTTACTTTTTTAGCGATATCTTTTCACACAATCGACATACCGCCTTCAACTTCGGCTTATTAGACGCAGAATATCACAAGCTATAATCCTGTCAGAAGCAAAAAAATCAATGCTGTAATACAAAAATTATCCGAATGTAAGCAAACTTCAAAAAGTGGGTGTATGATAACTTTCGTTGCTTACTGTGTATATCACATAAAAACGTATTTTGACAACAAAAGACCGGTATTTACTGAGAATCTACGCGGTAGAAAGTGTTCTGAGTGAAAAATTCGACTTCAGAACAAAAAAATACTTCGGATTTGATAGGTTTAGTTCCTGGAGCAGAAAAATAATTTTTTTGTAGACTTGTGTTATTTGCCGCAGCATAATTAAGTAGAGGAACACGGATAATTCCAACTGATGGAATGCATTTCTTTTGCTTATAAATGTTATGTAATGACAACGGAACTGTACAAAAAACACAAAACTATATTTATATATAAGCGTAAAACACGAAATAACGAGAATATCTTGGACATTTGTTTTCGCAACTCGGTTTATTTAGACAATGCGGTAGTTTTCCATATTTGCAGGTCGTATGGAGCATTTAAAAATGCGCAAAAAAAAAGTACAAAAGGCGAGCAGTTTGGATTACACCGCTCATCGTAACGTCTCGTTGCCATGACTTAATTTGTCACATTGTTTTTATAGAATTGATACGATTGTAGTCTCCTTCCAACGCGGCACTTTGTGTGGTGTTTTTGTAAAAGTTTTTACCTCTATTATAACTTTAAGGTCTGTTATACATTCCCACACATTACTTGATGTATAGTTGAAGTCCTTTATGCAGTTCTTCCTCGATGCTGATTTTTTTTTAAGTAATACTTATTGGCGTATTTGCTAAGTAAGTTAGTTATACTCGTATGGTAAATAAAGGATCATCTCGAATCTAACCAATTTTTATTGTTTCAATGTTTCAATTTCGGAAGCTACATACATGTGTATATCTCGCGTATTCGATTTTAAAGACTAACATTTTTCACAAATAACAGCAAACTTCGTGCAATCATAAATTTTTTACGTTAAAATATTAATGTATATTTTTGACTTTTGATTATTTTTTGACTTTTTAGTAACTTAAATATAAAAATTAGAATATCAACTTTAACAGTCATCCAAAGGACTCTGGCAAACAAATGCCTAGATACTCTTCTTTTCTTGAAATTCTGTTAGTTCTTACCATTAAAAAAAAACAGAGTCAGAAGTTGACATGGTGTTAAAAAGCAATTATCTAGTGTGTTTTGTGTCAAATTATTTTGAAATGAGAAGGAAAGTCAATTGAAATATTCGTACGTGAATGCTTTGACAAACGCTTGGCTAGTAAATTCCGAGCGTAGTACTCAACTCATTCTCGTTTTATGATTTGATTTATTTTTCGTATAATAATCGCGTCACCAAAAAAAATTATTCTATCATCAGATGTTGTTCAATAAGGGTCTAAGTTTAAGGCTTAGCAGTCAATTGTGTGATAGTCATTATAGCGAAAATAATGCCATAGTAAGATACATGTATACATTGTGACATGGTGTATTGGTAACATTTTTTCAGATTTTTCCAACAAAAACTGTCCTTTAAAAAAATGCAGAAGACAGAAGTGCAGAAACATTATAGAAATTATCCCTTTTTTTTTTTTTTTTTAGTTTTCAATTGAGATTCGTATAATACATTTGGGGTTATTTAAAAAATGTCTCATAAAACTGTTTTGGGATTTCACCTCAGGGATTTTTTTTACAGGGCTGTTGTGAGAGGAATCTGAAATCATTGTACCGAAGACACAAAATCAAGTTGTACCTTCCACATATATTTTTTAATTTGTTATAATTTGAAGAGTTTTGAAGAAAACGTTTTTGTTACGATTTTCTGTTACATCTTTAAATCTACTAATATAACGTTGGTATTTACCAAATTAGCCAGTACTATAAAAATAATATACGTTAGGAAAATGAATAAATTTGATGCGGGAGTACTTTAGTCATGCTTATCCAGGCTATATCCTTCTTAAACTATTTTTTTTATAACATGAAAATTAATTTCTTATCTCGTACAATTACGGTAGGGAACCTTTTCGAAATACGTTAATCACATGAACGAATACCGATATTCAAATCAATCGCCAATAAAAGTAGAACGTCGAGATATCGGTATCGCGAAACAAAGTTGTGGCGGAGGCGACGGGAACTCCGTCACGCCTAAACGCTGTCGAGCGACAGGGCACCAGCACATCTCATTATCCGGGGACGGCTGAGCGTAAAATGGGGGCGGTCGACGCTTGACCGCTGACCGCCGGCGCCCCCACTCTCCCCCGCCCTGCCGTCACGCGCCGGAAGCGAGGAGAGATCGCCCCCGAAAGGGACCAGTCGTCCGGGCGCCTCTTTCCGTCTCCATTCAGACGTCCGGATCCAGGTAACCCCACATATGATTATGCAAATGCCCGCGACGCGGCTCTCGAGAACGCCAAGGCGACTCGCTACGCGCTTAACGGCGCTTTGTATTCGGATGGGGACAGGACCGGCTCCAGGCGCACTTTGGGGCCCAACCGAAAAAACTTAGACGGAAGTCAAAAAAGTCAAGTAATCGTCTTCAAATTGATGACTCGGGGGTTTTCGGGGTCGCTGATCACGACTCTGCAGTGGGATTCTAATTACTCGATTCGATGCGAATCGAGCAGTTTTCGAAGTAAAAGTGATTCTGATTACATTTGGTGACGCAATTACGAGTATTTCTAATAGAAATGTCAATTTTACTCGAATAGTGCAATGTTGAGTGCGTTTAGGAAACAGAACCTAGAGAACAAGTGATGAATTGTCTTTTTTACATTTAAACTATGGTAACCCTTTATATTTCAGAAATTTATGTTCTAGATCAGGCTTCACTGTGACCATATGTGTGCAGTCAATGTATCCCAAAACGCCTGAGAAAATAAACTTGACCATGAAATTTTGTTTATTTATATTAATGATCCTCCAATCTTTAGTATATTTAATTTTTAGAGGTTTTACATGTTCAATAATTAACTCAGTTATTTCATATGCATCTGAAATAAAAAAAAATTATGCGCATGTGCACAGAGATCTAGCTCATACTTATATTAAAGTCTTCCCCTCTTGATTTCTGATATGAGCCCGTCGAGAAAAATCGCAGTACTGGAAAAATTTCAATCGTGAAGGCACAACATTCTGGTAACGACTTCTTTGTAAATATGGTGCTTAATAACTGTTCTATTTCATAAACGCTGGTTTTGTTTAGCCGGAACAATTCAATAAAACGCTTTTCGGGCAAATTAAAAGGATTAAAATTGTCTCCCAGTAATCTTTATTGATTCCTAAGAGCGTTCCCACTCCTAAGGCCTCCCTTTCTACCTTCCCTAAATGTTTTGTGCTTTCTACCAAATATATGGTATACTATAAGCAACATGCCAGAATAGAAAAACCTATGATATCCAGAATTTAAAAGGAATTTTGTAAAAGATTTCAGTGATTTTGACCTTTTTTTCAACAAGGTATTACGGTATGTTGAGTGCTTATAGTTTATCAAAACGTTTCGGTTTGAGTCAAACTAACATAGAAAAAATAATTAATTGTCTGTCGTTTTTTAAACGTTTAAATATCGTGAAAGGAAACTTATGTTTTCTGAGTTTTATTTAATAACCCACTTTGATATCACACACACACACACATACACACACCTATACCTACTTAATAATTCTCAAGAAAAATGCAATCAAACATCAAGCACTTTGAAGTATTAGCACAAAATAGGGCTTGCTTTTGATGTATTTACATTAGACGACTTTGAAAACAAAAACATTGTTGACGATCGAACAGCGTCAACTATCGTCTAATCATCTAAAAGGTATCTATCAATTTTAATACACTCAAAATAGATTTATTTTGATTTGCTTCAGTCTGATAAAATAAAGCTGCAATGTCAGCGATCTGGAAATCTTTTTCCAGATCATTGGAAGAATTGTTTCTTGATTCGCTATAAATTAGAAGCATCCCGATTTACTTATTTCTGCGATAATTCAACACACGGAAAAAACACCGGAAATAAAGCAGGTTTGATTATATATTAAATATAAATGACATTATCTATCAAAAAGTAATAAATAAATCATTGAGCTCAGAATGACATTTTGAATCAAAACAAACAAAAATATGTAAGTATGACATGCCATTAGAAAAAAACAAACAAAAATATGTAAGTATGACATGCCATTAGAAATTTGGAATTTAGGGTTATTGATAAAACCGGAAGTGAATAACAAATGTGGATTATGCCGATAAATCCAGAATTATGTCTATTTTAATATCCTTATAATATTTACATTATTTTATATATGAAAGTTTTGGATGTGTGTTTGAAGAACGGCACAATGGCCAAAGCCGGTCCTGTTTGGTGGCACTAAAAATGCCGAAAAGACCGCGCCGAACCGAATCCGCAAACTTTCAACTGACACCAATCAAAGTTAAAGTTCCATTTTTATGCCAGCCATAACTCAGTACGAAGGAGTATAACATTTAAATGTCTTCTCAGGCCCGAATATGAATCTATCGGTTAAGAATTCCGCATAATAATAAAAACGGGGCGATAACAAAGAAACGAGGTGGAGCGCCATAAATGAAAATAGCAGCGGTAACAATCAAATTTTTATAAGTTACTTTATCTCGGGAGTTTCGGGGCTACTCAGCTCGATAGGTATAATTTTACGATGAATTAAAAATCCTCCATAAAATCATTAGACGTCGCATATTATTTTCTTCGATGAAACGTCTCTTACTTTGTGACACATCTTTTTTGTACCTAAGTACTTGATTGGAAATTAAAAAAAAAAACGCTCTTATCCTCTTGGTCAAAGTAGTCACTCTTTTAAGTTATATAACATATTTGAGTTGCTAAAGCTTGCAGTAGCTTGCAGTAGGTAGGTGTCAAAAATAAGGAATAAGTACCTTATCCAAAATCACACTTAACGCCCGTTTCAGTTGAGCAATATTTCTTCTCCTTCTCCTTCTCCTTCTCCTTCTCCTCCTCCTCCTCCTCCTCCTCCTCCTCCTCCTCCTCCTCCTCCTCCTCCCCTCCCTCCTCCTCCTCCTCCTCCTCCTCCTCCTCCTCCTCCTCCTCCTCCTCCTCCTCCTCCTCCCCCCTCCTCCCCCCTCCCCCCCCTCCTCCTCCTCCTCCTCCTCCTCCTCCTCCCTCTCTCCTCTTCTTATTCATGTTCTTCTTCTTCTTCGCTTAACGTGTTAGGCTAGTTGCCTGTTACGATATCCATCGTTTTTGCGGTCTACCTATACTTCTTTTTCCACCGCATGTATATTTTAAGGCTTTCAGAGGTAGCCTTGATGTCTCCATTCTCTCTACGTAACGCTTCCATCTTTCTTTATTTTCTTTTATTCTGTCATTTATATTAAATATGTTTAATTCATTTCTTATGTTTTCGTTTATAATTCTATCAAGTTTTGTGCAACCCTTCACTCTTCTGAGGAATTTCATTTCTTGAGCCTGGATTCTATTTTCTTGCTTTTTATTCATTCCCAAGTTTCGCTGCCATACGTTGATGTTGGTACTGCTAGTGTTCTGTAGAATTTTATTTGTGTGCCTTTCCTGGTCTTGTTTTTTAAACTTCTTGTGATTGTTTCACATATATGTATGTGCAAATTTGTTTAGTTTGTGTTCTAATCATTGGAGTATCCATATGTAAGATCACACCCCAAATATTTGAAATGACTTACTTGTTCAAGTGTCTTATTATTTATCACTATTTTAGATCGTATCGGGCGTGATCCTATAAACGCCATTGTGTTGGTCTTTTCAGCAGCAATTATACTTCTTTATTCTTGATCTTTCAGTAGCATGTGATACTTCTCACAAATTTTGCTAAATGTATATAGACTTCTCTGTAGTTTGCTTTCTGATTCAGCTATCATTACTAAATCATTTGCATATACTTGTAAGAGAGAATTGAAAATAGTATTTTCGTCGAGGTGTATTCCTTGGTCAAATTGCATCTTCCATTCGCGCATAATGTCATCTATATATATATATAAAAAAAAATATATTTTTTTTTATTTAAAGAGGGTAGAAGAAATGCAACATCCATGTTTTACTCCTTTATTTGTTTTCATTTCATCGCTCAAGGTGCCTTTAAGATCTAATATTCGTGATTCCCGAAGCATCAGCAATATTTTAAAATGAAAATAGTATGATTTAATTTATCAAAAGAGACGCTTTAATAATATATGTCTTCATTATAAAGCTATCTTGGAAGGTGTCACTTAACAGCCCCAATAGTCGAGCGGCAATACGTCTGAACATGATTCAAAAATATAGGAACAAAAATGAATGGCAGATACTACGTCAAAAATTAACTGACACATATTTTTTTATTTCGTCGTACTTAACAGTACTGCAGCTCTTCAAAAGGGGGCAGTGCGGACAAGTTTTTTTCAAATATTTTCAAAACCACTGACTCGGCGTGGCTTAAATTTGGTATAAAAGTATAATAAATAGTCCCAAACAATATGATGAGGGCAACATATGATTGCCCAAACAAGGCGTTTTTTTTGGTTTATTTTTGGTGTAATATCATGCCGTTAATTTTGGTTCCATTTCAGTTTTGGAGAAATGGAAAGGCGTCTCATTACCTCCTCTGCACGCATACCTTAAGTCAAGAGTGCTGTTCCAAGTAAGGAATTTCAATAAAATGTCCTTCAACGTGTGAATTATAAAAAATACAAAAACAATTACAAAATGAAATTAAAAACTTGTGGTTTTTAATTTTTTTATTTTTTTAGATAATTTGCAGTTCGAGCTAAATAAAACCTATGGATAAAAATAAAAGGAATATAAATTTCCTTACAAAATAGGATCATAGGTTGGGAGATTAAAAGTGACTTTCTTGTTTCAGAACTCGATAAGGCACAACCTCTCGCTGCACAACCGCTTCATGAGAGTGCAAAACGAGGGTACGGGCAAATCGTCGTGGTGGATGATAAACCCGGACGCGAAGCCCGGAAAGTCGGTGAGGAGGAGGGCCGCCTCGATGGAGACGAGTAAATTCGAAAAGAAGCGCGGCCGGGCCAAGAAGAAGGTCGAGATGATGAGAAACGGCGGCCTGCCCGACACCACGCCCAGTCCGAGCTCGTCGATCTCGGAGGGCCTTGACGCTTTCCCGGAATCGCCCATTCATAGGTGAGTAGGCTGTGCTGTTCGTATCCGACGTCCATAAAGTTAGCATTACCATTTCGCAATTTTGCAATGACAATACATGGATTAATTGTCGTTTTTTTGTCGTAAATTTGTCGTGAAATGATAAAATTTGTCGCGCTCTATTTAAAAAAAAAACCCCATGGTAATGCCAACTTTACTGTCAAGTTAGCATTACCCCATTCCTAAACCGGCTGAATTCGTGAGAGAAAGCGTTCAGAGTATGACAATAATTTGTCGTGAATTTGTCGTGAACAAATAAGTTCAAAAAAATCACCCCTTGATGAATTACAGGGGAGGTGGAGTTATGTTCGAAGACAAACAATACATTTCTCGTATCCTATAAAATGCAATTTCACGACAAATCATTTTCAGGCACGACAGTTTCGTATGCCGCGCACGACAAATTCCTAAAAAAAGAATCCCCCCGAAAAAACCACCCCCTGCTGATTTCGACCTGTGGTAGTGCTGGGAATGGGGAAAAATCCTAAGATCTTTGGTTTTTGGGAAATGTACTGTCGCGGCAAACCATTTCTGGGCACGACAAATTCGTATGCCACGCACGACAAATTCCTAAAAAAGAATCCCTTCGAAAAAGCCACCCCCTGCTGATTTCGACCTGAGGTAGTGCTGGGAATGGGGAAAAATCCTAAGATCTTTGGTTTTTGGGAAATGTACTGTCGCGGCAAACCATTTTTGGGCACGACAAATTCGTATGCCACGCACGACAAATTCCTAAAAAAAGAATCCCTTCGAAAAAGCCACCCCCTGCTGATTTCGACCTGTGGTAGTGCTGGGAATGGGGAAAAATCCTAAGATCTTTGGTTTTTGGGAAATGTACTGTCGCGGCAAACCATTTTTGGGCACGACAAATTCGTATGCCATGCACGACAAATTCCTAAAAAAGAATCCCTTCGAAAAATCCACCCCTTGCTAATTTCGACCTGTGGTAGTGCTGGGAATGGGGAAAAATCCTAAGATCTTTGGTTTTTGGGAAATGTACTGTCGCGGCAAACCATTTCTGGGCACGACAAATTCGTATGCCACGCACGACAAATTCCTGAAAAAGAATCCCCCCGAAACAAACACCCCTTGCTTAAATACACCCGTGGTAATGCTGGGAACGAGGAAAAATTCTGATTTTTCTTTTTTTTGGGAAATGTACTTTCGCGACAAATTATTTTCCGGCACGACAAATTCGTATGCCACGCACGACAAATTCCTGGAAAAAGAATCCCCCCGAAAAAACCCCTTGCTTAAATACACCCGTGGTAATGCTGGGAACGGGGAAAAATTCTGACTTTTCTTATTTCTGCAAAATGTACTTTCGCGACAAAAGGTGTTTCTTTTTTCAGGAATTTGTCGTGCGTGGCATACGAATTTGTCGTGCCGGAAAATAATTTGTCGCGAAAGTACATTTCACAAAAATAAGAAAAATCAGAATTTTTCCCCATTCCCAGCATTACCACGGGTGTATTTAAGCAAGGGGTGTTTTTTTTTCGGGGGATTCTTTTCAGGAATTTGTCGTGCGTGGCATACGAATTTGTCGTGCCCAAAAATGGTTTTCCGCGACAGTACATTTCCCAAAAACCAAAGATCTTAGGATTTTTCCCCATTCCCAGCACTACCACAGGTCGACATCAGCAGGGGGGGTGGCTTTTTCGAAGGGATTCTTTTTTTAGGAATTTGTCGTGCGTGGCGTACGAAATTGTCGTGCCTGAAAATGATTTGTCGTGAAATTGCATTGTATAGGATACGAGAAATGTAATGTTTGTCTTCGAACATAACGCCACCTCCCCTGTAATTCATCAAGGGGTGATTTTTTTTGAACTTATTTGTTCACGACAAATTATTATCATACTCTGAACGCTTTCTCCCACGAATTCAGCCGGTTTAGGAATGAGGTAATGCTAACTTGACTGTAAAGTTGGCATTACCATGGGGTTTTTTTTTTAAATAGAGCGCGACAAATTTTATCATTTCACGACAAATTTACGACAAAAAAAACGACAATTAATCCATGTATTGTCATTGCAAAATTGCGAAATGGTAATGCTAACTTTATGGACGTTCGTATCCGCCTTTGCGTAGATCTTAAAATACTAGATACCAATATGACAAGATACCAAAAAGTTGTAAATGTATATAGTAAATATCTAAGTATAGTAGCTCTATAAAGGCATACTAAGGCAAACTAAGGCACGACGACGGGACATTACGGTGAGCGGTGTGATTCAGCCTGCCTGATCGACGACTTTTCGGAAAGACGCTTGTTGTCTTACTTTTTAAACCACAATTCACCCGCTGATTAGGAAAAATCTATGGAAAAATTGATAAGAGAAGATACATTTAAGAAAAATCTGCACATTTCCGTGACTTTTCGGTAAGACGCTCAAAATTCAAAATTTGTTGTTTAACCTTACAAACCAAAATTCATCCGCAGTGAATCACAGTCAAACCTTGACATGACTTTGGTAAGTGCCTCAAGAAATAATTTACAAAAACTTTTAGGAAACCCAAAAGATTAAACAAATAACAACGAAAATTCGGGAATTTGGGAAGTTGAAAAGATTGTGAACAAAAATATATTGGGCAAACAAAAAGATAATCTTGACGAGATTCAGACAATACGTAGCTCACTTAAAATGTAAAATATAAAAATCTGAGCCTAACAAGCTTTTCACAATAATCATAGGATAGACGTTAGTGACAAAACTTATTTATTATAGTTTTAAATGTCAGAGTAAAAATAAAACATTGTGTAACACAGCATTTATTGATTATATTTTTAGTATAATTTTCTGGGTCGACTTTTTTCTTTGTTTTATGATGAAATCTGTTTCAGAAATGTCTGCTATATTTCAGATGAATTAGGTTTTATGACTATCCAGCAGTTGTTGGCTAGTAATAACTGACTAGGAAAAACAAAGCCACTTCGATTCTTACATAAGTGTTAATTCTACGGAATGAAGACTAAACTGCTTGCAGATTATTAAACAAGTAATTTTTGTGGGGTTTTCATTTAAAGCATATCGACGCTTAAGAAACAATACCGCTTATATCCAAAATGACAATTTTACAGGAGACACAAAAAACATATTAACTTACACAAATGTTTAATTTGAAATGACTGGTCTTTTGTTTTTATATAATTTGTATTAATAGTCTTGGATATGCCAGCTATTGGTAACAGTTGAATATTAGTCTGTATATCGATTTAATTTAATAAACTTAAATTCAGTAAAAATGGAGATACGAGGTATTGTTTCTTAAGTTTCTTAAGCAAAACGTTTGACGGAAATATATTTTCACAGTCGTGCTAACTTGCATCCCTAGGCGTAAAGAAAACAATATTTGTGCAATCTGTGACGCGAAAAAAAAGTTATATATTGGTTATGTAAATACTTTGGAGGTTTTTAGTTTTATTTAGTAACATCTGTACGTCTACTACTAATTTGTACTTATATTGGTGTCTAGTATTTTATAATCTATGCTTTATTGTTTCATTCGTGTCCATATATTTGTTTTTCGTTCATATCATTTATATTTTGATCATCGTTCATTTCAAAATATTAAGCGCGTGACAGGTGTCCCGTCCCATCTTTTGTACCTACCTGGTATCTACGATTAACCGGTATCATAAAACAACAAAAAATTGGTTTATTGATTTTTCAAAGCCAATGTGAATAATAATTTTTTTGGATTTTTATTTTCCCGCTCCATATATTCCATTAGATACTCACTTCAATTATCCTGAATTATAATGGCAAAAAAGTGTAGGACGCTGGGTATATTGAAAGGAGTTCCAAGAGCTTAGTTACACCATGAAGCGGTTAAACATTAGGAGTTAGATTTTGAACACCATTAGCATTATAACGAAGGCTAGGCAATGGAATGTTTAAACTATTTTTTAACACTTCTATTTATTTCTGGGTATTAATATTCTGAATCTTTATAAAGAAAATAGTTAAATATAAGATATGTACATAAATATTTGTCTGCATATATCTATATGTATTTATAAATAAATGGATGTTTAATAAGGTCGTTCTTATTAAAGAAATACAAAGTATTATGCTTATGTTTTCTAAAAAAAAATTAATATTATGCTGGCATTCCTATCTTCCCTTTTTTTGTTTCATAAACGTCGTCTTGAGAGTAAATGAAATCAGTAACTGTTTGTTATCTTAAATCGGTTTTAATCCATGTTAAAAAAATTATTTATAATTTTTTTCCAGAATACAAACAAACAAACAAAACATGTAACCTTTTTTTGAATTACGATATTGCCTCAGGGAACTAAACTTTAACGTTTTTATTTCATATCCCCAAATCCTGCTGGGGAATTTAACACGATAGCATGATTAACAATATATGAATGGACTTGTATTTATCTTAAAAAAGTATGCATAATGTATAAAGTGCAGGCACACCAGACTACCTTTTTTTTATTTTACGGTTTAATATATTTTTGTAAAATGTATAAATTGTATATATTATAAATATTTTTTGTTTCATATTAGTGTATATAATATCGTAGATGCATCTTATATTAAAAGCAAAACAATTTTCTTTATTATTTAAAACAAATGGACTGCTTAACAAGTTACAACATTGGTGGTGGCTCTTTGTGATTTTAATACTAAAATGTGTATTAATAATAATTTGGTTTCAAGACTCCACGAGAAGGGTTCTTTTTGTTAGCAAAATTGGAGTAATACATACTTTTCGTGTCAAAAAGTTCAATGCAATCAATTCAGATTTAAGTATTATTATTTTTATATTAAACTGTGAGTGAAATAGCATGTATTAAATAGATATACCGACATATGTAGATGTGTATGTATGTGACGAAAAGAGTAATGTGACATATAACCTGAAAGAATTTATAAAATTAGGATACAGTATGTCCCCGGATCGAGTTTAAAAGAGGAGAAAAAATTTTGTGTTTTTGATTTCTCAGAAAAGGTCACTCTTGATGATTTGCCCTGCTTGATTTCAAACCCACAAAACGCAAATTACTTTTTATATAACTCAAACGGTTCTCGAGATAATACCATTTTTCTTCATGATTTGGACTTTTTGGAATTATCTAGAATTTTTTTATAATTCTTTAAAAAAATTCTAGTAGGCAGATTCCATTGCAAAATATCACTGACAACTGCTGACAACTAATAAGTCAGTATAACTTCAAATCGAATCTTCGTCATTTTGCTACTATTTATATGATATAATGTTGACTAGAACAAATAATTTATTTGATTCAATGCTACGGAACTGGGGAAGATTGCTATCGTATTGTTATTAATAAATTTAACGAAAAATACCCGGAATGTCGGAGCAAAGAAGTTGGTGACCAAGTTCTTAGAAACAGGCTCTGTTTTAGACATTAAAAAAATAAAAAAAATGGTTGAATGAAGATGATGCTTCAGTTCTTGCCCTTCATTCCGTGAGAGAAGCTCCAAGATAATCACTTAGAAGAACAGAAATTGAAACTGAAATAAATAAATCGCATTTACAGAGAATTTTCAAGCAGAACCGAATTTTACCATTTAAACCAAAATTCAGGCACACCTTAGTGGAGGGTGATGAAGTCAAACGTTTGGATTTTTGTTTGGAGATGGGCAACAGAGTTTTAAATGACGTAGGATTTCAAAAGCGAATTTTGTTCTCCCATGAATCTACTTTTTCAACGAACGGCGTCGTTTCCTCTCAGCATTGCCGGTATTGGAGTGAAACAAATCCCCACTTTACTATTTGTTGTCGAAAACAATATTTCAAAAAAGTTAATGTGTGGTGTGCGGTTTCATATACAAATGGCATTATTGGTCCATATGCTACACAAATTTTTAACATATAAACTTGATGAACTTCCTTTAAGTTATCGAACGAGAATGTTTTTCCAACAAGATGGGTGCCCTGCTCATCATGCCGTTACTGTCCGTTTGGCTTAATTCCGAATCTAATGATAGGAAGGGATGGTCCCATTTTATGGCCGCCGAAGAGCCCGGATCTGACAATATTGGACTTCTATCTATGGGGACGTTTAAAGCAAATTGTTTATCGTGAACCACTAGAAAATGATGAAGAGCTATTAAAATCAAAGATTCAAAATGCAGTCAAGTCTTTGTCAATTGAGGAAATTAGAAATAGTTTTAACGAATTTAGAGCTCGAATTGAAATTTGTGCAGAAAAAGGAGGAACATTATTTGAATAAAAAAATTCTGGTTTAGTTTTGATTTCATTTTATAATCAGTTGTTTAATTCAATGATTAAAACATGAGACATAAAAATTCGAATCATTTTTTTAGCTAACTAATTAATTGAGTTTCTATAGCATATAGTATCCTAGACAACGAAATTATTGGGTTAAATCCGCCAACTAGAGTTACTTATCAAATTTTGTGAGTCCAAATTATGAAGAAAAATGGTATTATCTCGAGAACCGTTTGAGTTATATAAAAAGTAATTTGCGTTTTGGGGGTATGAAATCAAGCAGGGCAAATCATCAAGAGTGACTTTATCTGAGAAATCAAGAACCCAAAATTATTTTCTCTTTTAATCTCGATCCGGGGACATACTGTATATGAAGAAAAGATAATAATTGGTGTAACTGGATACAAAAGAAAACAAGTGAAACATGGTTTTTATATAAACGTGGGCATTTCTGTTGTAGCAAAATTATAATATAGTGCTCAAACAGGAGATTGAAAAAAGTAATGCGTACAAAAATTTCCTGTATACAAGGTATTCATGAGTAATAGTATATAGGGCAACATCAAATCCTTGAGATCAAAATAATGTGATTCAGTTAAACTTGCCTTATTTACAATGATAACCAAGGTATAGGGCGTCAAAATTTTAATTATGTTTTTATTTTTTCCATATATTTTTTGAATAACTTGATAACTGCACGAAATTAAAGATTCGGTTTTTGTTGAGGTCAAAAATTTTATCACGGTGTTCATATATCACCACTTAAGTATATAGTTTTTCTGTAAAAAAAAGTAAAACAAAAAAAAGATTTTTTTATAAAGTGGGAGAATGTATTTGAAAAACTGAAATAAAATTAAAACTTTAATTTCTGCATCTTGGGTATCATTAACAATTGAGGAGCCTGCTGCAACAATGATGCAGCTCCATTTTCAACGTGTGATGAGGTTAGCTGCTTATAATTTCGATAGGAATATTAGTCGTTATTTAACGCAAATTCCACACATCTCAGTACATACTGACATATGCTGAGCTGCGTCGAACTTGCGTTAAATAACGTCTAATATTTTTATCGAAATTATAAGCAGCTAACCTTGTCACTCGTTGAAAATGGAGCTGCATTGTTTTTGCAGCAAGCTCCTCAATTGGACTAAAATAAGTTTAGTTAATTCACATTATTTTAGCCTGAGAAATATTCGTCTGTTTCCCCTAAGTACCATGACGTACGTATTATCCTATATAAAAATTCACCCAGAATCTTTCTCTTTATTTGTCGTTGTCTTATGTATAAGTGGGTCAAAAGTCACCCGCTCTCTTTTAAACGATTATACTTCGACTAATTGAATTTGGAGAGTGAAAATAAATGGATATAAACTTCCCTACTAATGGTAACAGGTGAAGTAATCGTCAGAATGACATCATAGGGCCACTATGACCAATACCTTCCACCTGACACCTCGTTTGAACGGTTCAACCTTTCAAACGAAAGATTTAAAACCTCTATTCAGTGATTCTAATTGTGTTTGGGTTTAGGGCAGTTTTGATGGATTAATTATGTAAACACTAAATTTTAGTTTAGCATTAGTAAACACTAATCGTAATAGATATTCAAGAACCAGCTCTTATATTAAGCGTTCAAAATTTGCTCCATCTACTTCCTGACAGTAAAACATCCTATTGCCAAACTCTCATCGTACCTACTAGTTAAAATGTGTCAGCTAAATTCTTCATAAAATTGTTTTTTTTTTAAAACGTCAATAGTGTCAGGTTCCGTCGCGTAAACCTTAGATTCAAAATACCCCCACAGAAAAAAATGTAAAGGTGTGGGGGTCCGGTGGTTTACATGTAATGTGGTGGTGGTTTACATTACTTGTCGTAGGTCCCATTTAAAGTTACCAATATTAAAGAAGCTTACATCCGTTTATTTTCAGTCTACAAATTTCAGTAGTCTAACCATTCAAAAGATACGAGGGGACTTTTGACTAGCACTGTATAAAACCAAATCTTAAGGGGTTATACTACCCAGCAATTTTTTCCCGTTTTTTTTTATTTTTTTTTGTGATGCAGTGTATAAACTGTCTAAGAATGATTTTCAAAAGAATTTTGGGAGAGCTTTTAAAAAAATTTACAGCTTAGTTTCCAAACACGTCTCAGCGGTCCAGAACGTTAGAAAAAGCCACTCTGCTGTATTATTACAGGTGTATTGGTAGTTTTCGTCGGTACAACTGAGTTATTACTGTCTTGAAATATACACGGTGTCAATTTGAAAACGAACAGCATTTAATATTGCCTAAACTAATGACAGTATCAAAATTTGGCGAAACACGTCAATTTACATATCAAGGGGGGCAGCTTTTGAGGCATTTGTTGTCGTATTACTTTCGACCCCCTAACCCCCAGGGCACCTACCCCTAAAATTTTAAATGGCAACCCCCTATTTCCTTTGCCATTTTTGAGTTTCTTGTACAATTCTAGATAAGTCCCATATTTCTTTTTTTTGTCAAAATTGAGGTAGTTAACCTCAATAATGTGTGGAATGTATTTAATTTCTAAATTGAAATAATGCAACTTTTAAAAGTATGATAATGAAATACTCAAATTCTTACCTTTATAATTCCTTTATTAATTGTTCAAAATGGGTTCCATTGTTTTCTAAGCACAAGTACAGCCGATATTCAAACTGTTCTCGGACGTGTTGAAGAGTTTCAGGTAAAATAGCCCTACATTCTTGTACAATTCTTTGCTGCAGTTGTTCAATTGAATCTGGTTGAGTTTTGAATCCAACTGATTTCAAGTGATCCCATAGGAAGAAATCGAGAGGTGTCAGATCTGGTGACCTAGGTGGCCATTCAATTTGGTAGGTAACTAGTTTTTCAACAAATATTTTAATACGGGTCAGTGAATGTAACCCCTTTTATAAAGTTGCATTATGTTAATTTAGAAAATAAATACATTTCACACATTCGTGAGGTTAAGTACTTCAATTTTGGAAAAAATAATAATGGAATTTATCTAGAATTGTACAAGAAACTCAAAAATGGCAAAAGAAATAGAGGTTGCCATTTAAAATTTTAGGGGTAGGCGCCTTAGAGGTCAGGGGGTTGAAAGTAGTACGACAACAAATGCCTCAAAATTTGTCCCTCTTGATATGTTAATTTATGTGTTTCGTCAAATTTTGATACTCATCAAAATTTTGTGTGTGGTCATTAGTTTAGGCAATATTAAATGCTGTTCGTTTTCAAATTGACACCGTGTATATAGATGGCGTTATTCAAACTTAGAGAAGCTAACAGGACGCTACAATAGCCATATTATCTATATGATTAAATACGTTTCCAAACTTTAAACGCGTTTTTATCCGATAGACTTGAAATTTTATTTGTAGCTTCTTATATAGGTAGATTATTTTCTATCGAAATACGCACGATTTTTGCAATTGACAAATAATTAGATTTGCAATAAACAATTTAAGATCGTAAAAAAATCAAATTGATATCAATTTGCGAATTTAAAAAAAAATACAACGGGTACTTGAAAAGAAATACTAATGTAGATTAAAAAACAATTCATTGTTTCTAAGGGATGTACGAAGATTTCTACAGTGTACGCCGATTTCCTCCTCCAGAAAAAAGTTTCATGTTACCTGGAACTACGACACCATTTTGTAACTATAATGTAAATAAAAATACCTTTGGATACATTAGTACCCATAGACCACTTTGATCCATTACATAGGTAGGATCGAAAAAAAATCCCAAAAAGAGCTTCATTTTTCAGTGCGCCTGGGTAGTATAACCACTGAACAAACTAGCTCGACTCGTAGAAACGATTCTCGATAACTTTACAAACGATACTCGATAACGAATTCGTGCGTCAGCAGGGATAATTATATCGCTTGAATCGTGTTTTTCCATCGATCACCCTCCCATCGATCCATACTCATCGTTGTGTCATCCAAACATACCCCATCATCAAGTACTTAACAACGTATTTACGAGAAAACCAATCGTTCTGCCCTCCTAGCGGTGGTTTTCAATTAAGTCCTGACTTCAGACCGAGAGCCGCATCGAATCCGTCCTCCTGTGGGCAACTGTCGCCGATCCCATCCATCGAGCCCGTGTGGAACCCAAGCGATCCCTACAATAACCCGGACTATAGTCCGGAGATGGTGTCCAGCGGTAACTATTCGCCGGACCAGCTCGCCAGAAACCTGGATCAGGGAATGAAGCTTCAGACTGCCGAGTTTATGGGGTGAGCACACTTGGGCCATCACGGTTGTTACGCTTTTCTGTCGCACTTACAGCTTGCGCTTGCACATAAGGCAGTCATACCACCACTAATAAACAGACTAAATCTTCTCATTCACCGTCTACAGGTACCGGAGGCTTCACTATAAATGGAGCCCCCCCCCCTTAACATTTTTAGTTTGCTTTGTATTAGGGTGGTTCAAAAAAAATATTTTTTTCTTTGCTCTTACACTCTCAAATGATTTAATTTGATGTAAAAAAATCCTCACCAAAGATGAGCGCTGTAGCTCAACTCTAATAGGTCGCTGTTTTTGTTTTAGTTTCCCATTTGATTAACATGGAAAAATTTTGATTTTTATTCAAATTGAAATTACATGTAATTTTTTTTAAATATTTATTTTTATTTACTTATTTTTAACATTTTTTTTTTAAATAACCATCATATTCTTAAAGCTGACTCGTTAATCTTTCCAAAACTGTATACTAACGTATTATTATCACAATTAGACCAGTGAAAGCCATCTGAAAAAGACTATATTTCTTACTTATAGAAAAATATACTTTTTCAGATGGCTTTAACTGGTCTTCTAATTGCGATAATAATACGTTATTATACAGTTTTAGAAAGCTTAAAGAGTCAGCTTTAAGAATATATTATGGTTATTTAAAAAATGAGTTGATTACATGTAATTTCAATTTTAATAAAAATCAAAATTTTTCCATGTTAATCAAATGGGAAACTAAAACAAAAACGGCGACCTCTTAGAGTTGAGCTACATCTCTTAGAGTACAGCTCATCTTTGGTGGGATAGTGTGCTGCAGATGAGCGCTATAAATAAAAATATATTTTTTCTTATAGAACACAGGGTGTTGTATATTATATCACTAAATAATTGGTCTTATCTCCCTGATTACGAATATGTATATAGTTTATTATACTTATTCTTAAAATCGAAGCAATAAAACGCTTATTTCAATTTTACGTATAGTATGCAATGAATTCTAGAAATAAAATTGATTTTCATGTTTTTTACTACATGACCTAGTAGATGAAAATCAGTTTTAACTGTGAAACTAAAAAAATTTTGGGCAAAAGAAAGGTACGTATACCAAAAAGAATAAACTTTGACAATTATATATAACATAATTTAAAAAAAACTACATGTTGATATTTCGAATTTCTTGAGATTCTGAAAATTGCCACCATTCATATCTATACAGAGGCGGTATGCTTTTTTCAATTTTTAAGAGTTTTGACTACCGAAAGTGGATTTGTAGATATTTATTGTTTCAATACCATTTTGTACCATTTCTTTTAATGATGCAACATTGTTGTATTCTTTTAGATATAGTTCGGGGGCCACTCGACACATTGTTCAACGTTTTCCAATCCAGCCTTCATATTTTTCGTTTTCAAAAATGTTACTAATTGTAAGCCAACGTTATGGGGTGGTGCCCCATCTTGCTGAAAAACAATTTCTTGTGCTTTGTTTAAAGGTAATTCATCGATTAAATCTTCCATGTCGTTCTGTAGCTTGTCAAGGTAAATGATGATCGCCGATCAGCGAATGGTTAAAAAAAATCGAGCCCAAAATTGTATTATTTTTTATTCCACCCCACACGTTTACAGATCGGCAGCCACAATGTTTCACTTCAAAAAACCTTTTTGGAATTGTAAGGAATATAGCAATGAATGTATTTCCTATTGGAATTCTTGCAGTGCTAAAACAGAAGAATCACTACACAATATTTTATGTGTATAGAAGAAATTTGGATCCCTTTCTAGTTTTTCTAATGTAGTTCTGCAGACGTATGTCAAACGTTCTTGTTTATAGCTTAGGTTAAATGTTGGAACTTTGTCGGCTGAAAAGGATGAAACCTGTATTTTTGTCAAAGTTCTACATAATTTTGCAACACTTTTTAGCAAATTTTTGACACACTTTCTTATTGAATTCTAACAGACAATTTTTGATAAAAGCCAAGTTGACAATAATCTTGCAAGGTATCCGAACAATTGCAAGCTCACTCTTGAATCCATACTACACGTAAAATTGAAGTTTTACTTATTTTTTTTGCTCAGATTTTTAAAATATGTATAATAAACTATATACGTATACATATATTCATAATCAGGGAGACGAGCCCAAGTATTTAGTGATATATTGTACAAGGTGTTCCGTAAGAAAAAAAATACATTTTTGTTTATCACGCTTTTCTGCAACACTACATGAAAACTATATCATAAAAAAACTTGTCATTCTACCCTATAACTTCTTCATTTAACATTTTTTTATGTAATGCAAAATAAAAAAGTTTAGGGTGGGTCAATTTATAGTTAAACACTCGGTACACTCACACCTCATCATGTTAATGTAACCACATTTAGCTCGACATTTTTGTGTTATACTCGGTGCAGGTTCTGCGTTGGTTCATTTATACGTGTGCTTATATCTGTTTTACTAATCTCTTTATGTACCCCTGCAGTATGCAGGGTGTCTACAGGGGTTTATGCACAAATTCATATACATTTATCGATTAAACTTTTTTTAAGGTCATAGAAAATTTCTTCTTACCCTACTGCCACATTTAAGATGCAGTCCCATGGCCTGCTACGAATTTTTTATACCCCTGGAATATATTTAAACTGAATCCACAATATATTCAGAGCTTCGCAAAACTCGCATATGCGAAATTTGAACAAAAAATATTCAAGTTGTTTCATTCTATACGGGTCTCAAAGTTCAGCAAAATGTCGTATTTGAAAGCCGCTAAATGAGTCCAGTATGCCATGGAAATTTGTCAAAATAAATAAAACATCCATATGTGATATGGAAAAAGACTTCGACATTGCTTGGCGAACACAAGGACAATATTGAGCCGAAAATTAAGTGTAAGCGATTCCAGATAACGTGCTGTCTTTTGACACAATTACATGGCACACTTAACTCATTTAGAGGCTTTAAAATTCGTTATTTTGCTCAAAAAAGTCGTAGCAGGCCATGGGGTGTATCTTAAACCGACGATAGGATCAGTAGAAGCAGTTTGCCTTTAAAACAAAAAAAATCAATTGATCATTTTGATAACTGGGAATTATATCGACTTGATCATAAATAAAAGTAGACACCTTGTATATTTATGTATGCTCATACCTTATTCATAACATGCAGTGTGATCTTGACCACCTCGTTTTTTTTTTTTCAGTTTAAAAATTGGAAGCAGCTAAAGAAAATTGTGATCCTCGAAAAATATTATCCTCTTACAATCTGAAACTAGAATTAGAAATAAAAAAATAAAACAAAATTACACGACGTTGCAATGCTTCAAACATTTCTTTTGTCACAGCTACTGCTACCAGTTTTATAACGTCGTTTGTAATCGCAAAATTATTTTTTTGAAAACAAGTTTTCCGGTAGAGTTAAGGATTAAGGCAGCTGGTTTTCTAGAGATAAAACTAAGGTGGTAAAATAATACTATTTATGATAATAAATAACATGGCCTACTGTTAAATAATTTGACATATGCGGATGTAGTACAAATCACCGTATTCGGTCATAATAGTCAAGAATTATAAATATCTAAAAAAAAAAAAAAACCGAATTGAAAGACGTTCTCAACGATGCCACATAACTTTCTGAAACCAAAAAAAATGATCGAAGGATCACGTTTTGTTTTTTTTTTTAAGTTTAATATCAGACAGTAAGAATATATATTTCACGGATTACAAATATCCTTTAACTGTGGTCAGGTTAAAACAATCTCTGAACAAAAAATTGTTCGGGCTCACGACTTCTGTTTAATATACATATGTACATATGATTTCTTTGGCATTTCACAATGCATATCGAAACCAATTTTTTTAAAGGGATTGTTTTTAATTAACCTTATCAAAGAGTTTTCCAAATTATAGTTTAATAGCAATTTTCTGATAAAAACTAACTATAATATAATATTTTTGAATAATGTCTGTTAACCTTAGGAAGACCAAGTCTTTTTGGGTCCTTAGTTGGACCAAGGCGGGTCATTTAATATCCACACTCAAAAATATGTGCAATAGCATGCAATATGAGTTTTTATAATGTGAAAAACTGAGTTTTTATAATGTGAAAACAATACAAGCAAAAAGTTAGAACTAAAATTAGAAAATAATAATTTTACTGACCAACCATTTTCAGTCGGATAAATCAGCATCAGTATCGGCTGAAAGGTCACCAGTTATACAGGGTGAGTCAGAAAGAATGGGACAAGGCTAAACTGGAGATACTAGACACCAAAATATTATGATTGAGCTCAACATACCTTGTACCAATGTCGCTAGTTTAAGAGATACAGAATGTTCAAAGTTTAAATTTTATTCTGAAATTTCTCAATAATTGAGAAAGTTTTGATAGTATAAATCTGAAACTTGGTAGCCTTATGGTTTTTGGGTGTGAGAATTACGAATTTTAAGCTTATTTTGACGTTGCTCCTGAGGTCGCTAGTTTAATCGTATTATTTAGGTAACTTAAAACATATTTTTTTATCTGCTGAGCCATGCGTAAAACGAGAAAAAATAAATCGAAAACGAGACCGCTCAATTATACAGAGAAAAGGTACTCTTGTTTAGGTCGTCTAAATCTATCGGTTTTTTACTTATTTGCATTTGAAGGGTTCAATGTATTTCGTTATGATTTTTTTTATTCTTGAAAGATTAAAAGATACGGAGAAGCAATCAAAGCAACAGTAACTAACAATAAAAATTTTTGGTAATAGTGATAATGACAAACTTCAAATCAAATGTTGGAAGTGCCGACCACCTACCTCAATACATTTCCCTGTTATTTTTAAATGTATTCGCGGCTTCTTGTGTGTAAGAATGAAAAAATCATAAAACACATTGAACCTTTTAAATGCAAATAACTTAAAAACGGATACATTTAGACGACCTAAACAAGAGTACCTTTTCTCTGTAGAATTGAGCGTTCTTTTAGATGTTTGACTTGTTTTTTACACATGACTCAAGAGATAAAAAAATATGTTTTAATTTACCAAAATAATACGGTGAAACTAGCGCCCTCTAGAGCAACGTCAAAATAACCTTAAAATTCGTAATTCTCACACCAAAAACATTAAACTACCAATTTTCAGATGTATACTATCAAAACTTTCTTAATTATTGAGAAATTTCAGAATAAAATTTAAACTTTGAACACGCTGTATCTCTTAAACCAGCGACATTGATATGTACAAGGCATGTTGAGCTCAATCATAATATTTTGGTGTCTAGTATCTCCAGTTTAGTCTTGTCCCATTCTTTCTAACTCACCCTGTACATATGTACATTTGATTTTTTTGTTATATCTTTCACAAACGTACCTGCTATACGAGTACTAGGAGCACATAATTGTTGTTTTGCTAACATTTGAGAGCAAATTATGTAATTATTAATTACATATGTCATGTCGCTTTTTAAAATCTAGCTAATAAAATTGTGGATATTTTTTAACAACCCTTGGTCTTTATAGGGTCAATTCTGTATATCATAGTATGTTGATTAATGTTAATAAATATGTAAATACTTTTTATTTTAATTTGAATCGTTAGAGAAACAAAAGAGAACGTGTGTGCTTCTGTATAGTCAGAAGTCGAAGATGATCGTTAAAAATACTAATATTCAGCAAATGTGAAAGCAAGTTGAAATACTTTCTTAATTTCGGCATTTTTCTTTTATGTCGATGAACTCTATCTTTATATTTTATGCCCCATTAAAGATGGGGACACAAGATCATCGAACAGCGTTGTATTTTGTATTTTTCTTCCATCTGTTCATAATTCACAGAAAAACTAAAATTGGCAAAGGGGAACAATTGCTGTTTTTTTTGTCGTGATTATGTAAAAACATTATTCTGTACAATTTCGAGAAATTTCCAGCCTTCAAAAAGGCAATCACTGATTTTATTATTGTTAGTCTCAGTCTATCAACATATGTACCATATGTACATTTGAATAACAACTAAATATCTTTACGTAGGTACTCATAGAGTCTGTGTTGTACTTGCCGCATTTGGCGTTCTTTTTGCTCTGTACATTTTTCCGAGAAGTATCTGTTGTTTTGTTCATAAATATGTTTAGCAGTTAGACCTGTCATGGATTATAACTTTCTTCAACAGTTGCCAGTACTCGACAGGTTTACGGTCGGTTACGGTTTGCTATTCTCTCTTTGCTGCAAACTAGTTGAAATAATGGTAGCGCTAATTTGCTAGCACATTTAAAAATAACATTTTTTACGAATTGCAACATCACATGGCTAAATATTTGCACAACCTTTCCACTAACCGACTGAGTGTCTATGCACCTATGTCTTCTAAAAATTGTTTTCTTTTCACATACCATGAAATCGTTAAACCTTAGTCGTTAGTACCAGATCCACTTTTAGAACTAGCCTTGTGCTTATGATACTTAGAACACACTGACAATGAGATCTGGAATGTACGAGGTGTGTAAATTAAGTAATGAGTTTTTAATTTTTTTTTTATTCGAATAGAATTACAATTCAGGAATGTCACCTTCAAAATAACTTCCTTGGAAAGCCACACAGCGCTGAAGACGGTCTTCCATTCCTCATTGCAGTGCTGGAACTCATATACTGGAATAACCTTCAGCTGGTCGGTTACACCTTTCTCTCCTGATATTCTTTTGTTCCTGCGAAAGGATTGGTGGGCAGATTTTCATTATTATCAGCTTTTACATTATCGATTTCAGATCGTTAGTCAAAATCTGACGAACAGTGGTGTGATTCAAATTTAACTCTTCCCTGATCATTCTTGTCGTCAACCGACGATCTAAACGCACAAGATCCCGTACTCTATCGAAATTTTCATCGGTTCTTGAAGATGAAGGCCTTCCGCTGCGTGGTTCATGTTCAATCCATTCTCTTCCTTCTGAAAATGCCTTGAACCTCCGAAAAACCTGGGCTCTTAAAAAAAACACTGTCCCCATAGGCGTATTGAAGTTTTACAAAAGCATCCGTTGCGCTGTGTCCAAGTCTGAAGCAAAACCTGATAGCACATCGTTGCCCAAAATTAATGTCACTCATTTTTAAAACGCATTAGAAAAAAGCCGGTTTACGAAAAGAGTCACAAAGAACAAACAAATAACTTTAACAAGTTCAAACTTGTACTGAAGGTGCATTACGTGTTAACTTACCGCCCTTCCCGTCTCCGCAATGTTGCTAGATCGGGCGCTACGTTGCCAGTCTCATTACTTAATTTACACACCTCGTATTAGTAAGTACCTCTGTATGCCCATATAGTTTGTGCAAAATAAAAACCGATACACGTCACCGATGACGCTATTAAATGTGTGCAGTGATACCACCACTAAATTATATCGATATAAAAACTATAATAGAATGTTTTATTGAATTTTAAATTTCGTGCTTCATATTGGTTGTTATGCAGTTGGCAGCAGATCCGAAGTTGCCGTGTTGTGTTACTTGATATTTGCTGACAGTATGAAATTATCTGAATCTCACAAATGGCTAAAATAGTGTGTCTTTTTTGAGTTTCGAACGTAAAAAGTGCTTTTTTCGGTTTTAAAAAATAAGGGTTCTCATTAATACTGATACTATCTGAACCGTAGGTAATTATATACTTATTCTATATTTCCTCATTATTATAGAAATGTCTGGAGTTATTTATTTTGTTTTTAGTCTGACCTGTAGAAAATTGCTGAAATATCTAATGTGCCCCGAAAGTTTGGGACCCCGTCTTAGAGCAGGAAGAAAATAAAGACGTTCAGCTTGACGCTATTGGGGTTTCAGTGTTCACAAAGCCTTACTAATTGGAAACTGCAAGTAAAGAAGTCTTAAAAAAGCGACGTTTTAGTATTATTTTTTTCTACAGTTAATGTTCTAAACTGTTTCTACACGTTTCTAGAGTTATTTATTTAATTTCTATGAAAGGGTATTACGTTTTTATTCGTCCTCTGAGTTTTCGAGTTTCATGGTACAACTTAACCTTCGTCGGAGTAAAACAAAAAAGACTCCAAAGTTCTTTTTTTTCCATTTTTCTCAAAAAACGGCTAATTCAATCGCAAAATGTCGAGAGATGTCTTTTGTTTAGGATCGACAGTTTTAGAAAAATTATTAGATTTTAAAACATAGCCGCGGCGATAGCTGGTGTGCAAAACGTGCCAGTGAGAAGATGGCGATTACTCCGAGAACTATTTTATCTGTGCGGGTTCGAATCCCGTCGGAATTGGCACCTGTCACAGGGTTTGGTTGTGTGTCCTACATTCTTTTCCATAGTGTATTGTCCCTCTGCACAGTCGTAATAACTCTTACAATTAGAGGGAGAATGTCAATTTATGTGGTGTGATTTATTTATTTACTTAAGTATGAGTATTTCTTTCTTTAATTAAACCACGGAGGTTATCCTTATAGCGCACCGTCGTTGGTAAATGATAAAAATATTCATTGCTTGAAAGTAACTTCTTAATGCATTAAAATTGTCCACTCGTTTTTGGTATATCCAATATAGATATATTCCAGGATTTTGAGATACCCTAAATCTAAAAGTGCAAAGAACACGGTTCATATGACATATTTGAGGTAAGCTATCGAGAATTTTTTGTTCTCAAAAAAATCACATGTGTAGGATTCTAAATTCAACCTCAGCCTTAAAGTGCCAGCTGAGTTTGCCCAGACATCTTTTTTTTTTCTCGATATATTGTATTCTAAATAATAACCGTTACATACGGTTTCAGTACTAATTAAATGTATTGGGAATGAAATATGAACAGACACTTTTCAACCTTCTTGGCGAAAGAAAATATTTGAGCAAACTCAACGGCATTTTAAAGAGGAAGATTTGTACTTTGAGATCCCAGACATGGTTTTTTCGAGAAAAAATCGCAAGCTACGTAACCTCAAAGAGTCAAAAACCGCGTTTTTTGTACTTTTGGGCTGGAATATATCGAAACCTGACGTGAATTCGTCGCCGAAAAAAAATACATAAGAAACGTATGGTCTGACCCCAGATCCAGACTACTTTTTTTTGCAAACCTGTATTATTAAAGGAAACCCTGCTTGGAATACAAAATTCAACATGCCGTATTTTTAAACGAAGCGTTTCGGACCTATACGTAAAGGAACTTTTTGTCTTAAAACAATCAAAGTTCTATTCTTGAAGTTTGTGTACATACTTACATTAACACCCCGTATTTTTTGATACTGTTTATTAGCCCATGTATGATCACGCGACCTAAATGACTAAATTTGAAATAATGGGAGAAGTTTGTTATCCTGTAAGATAAAATGTGTTAACCCTAAATAAAAGTTATCCCTACGCTACCACTGAACATCACAATTATTTCGTAATCAAACATGGAACGCCGTTCATTTCAAACGCAATGAGCACGCTGTTTCGTACCAGTACCTTCTCAGGTACATCTTGTAAGCATTTTCATTTATGTATAAAATATTTGTATGAGGATTCACTGCTGAATATTAAAAAACTGGGATCATTTTTTTTTTCGTTTTTGGGTGGTGAATCATTGAGATGATTGAAAAAAATTACCTGTGATTGTATTCCAATTTTCGTGAAAAAAGTACAGTTAATATGTTCTTGCGTTCTTTGGTTGTAGGTACATCAACGGTCAAACCCCACAACAACCCCCGCCTCCTTACACTGCCTCCTACGAGCCGTTCAGGAAATAAACACTTTGCACGCCACCTCGCCGTACGGACTGACGCAATGGCCCATCCACCGTATGCAATCGTGTTCATGCATACATCCGATCAAAGTAGAGGTGAGTCTAGGGCAAATCAAAAACGTCTTCCTCTCGGTATGTCGTTTCCAAAATTCCTAGGTCTATTTGCTAATAGACCTAGGGAATTAGAATTCTGGACTACATACCAAAAGGTACGTGAGGTGAAAGGATTTGAAAATTTTAGATTATACTTTATGGCAACACTACCCAACCGTCACTCTCTGATTTCAATGAAACTTTGCTCACTCATAGAATACTAAAAAATATTTCACCCTGTTTTTTTTCTTTCCGGAATATGCTTTTTAGGTAGAAACCACCCCTAAAAGGTAGTAAAAGCAAGAATCGTAAATTAAATTAAAAAATACCAAAATATGTTACAACATAAAATTTAATATGATTATTAGCGACCCGCCCCGGCTTCGCACGGTTTACGACATCACATTAGAACCTCTAAAATCATCAGTATTTCTTTACCAATATTATGCAGTATTATACATATAAACCTTCCTCTTCAATCACTCTATCTATTAAAAAACCGCATCAAATCCGTTGCGGTAGTTTTAAAGATAAGCATACATAGGTAGGGACGACAGCGTGAAGGACTTTGTTTTATACTAAGTTATGGATTACATAATTTAATAGCATGTATTGAAGAACATAAAATTTTTGATTTCCAAATTTTAAGGTGTTCAACCTCTGGAGTGCGACAATCGGATATTCTTGGAATTTTTTCGTTTCTATAAATAAAGTAACTCAAAAATCGATTTTTGGACTTTTTATTAAGTACATACTGAGTGTATAAGGTACAGATTTTTTTAGAAAATACAAAGCGGTATCATAAATACACATCGAACACAAGCACTTTTTTTGTTGACCATCAGGGGCAACACAGCAATTTTTTAAGAGCTACTGGTAAAACAAACAATTTTTTTTCATTATCTACATGAGCTTTTCTAAAGCGATACACTGATTATTGTAAAATATTGATTTTCGTAAAATGCCAGCAGTTTGAAAAAACGATATTAATTTGATTATAAAACCGCAAAATTTTTAACGGATCGAAAAAAAATCTTGTGGTACTTCGCTCTTCAGGAAATTTATTTAAGAAGTTACAGTCAAAATTTCAAGTCGATCGGATAAAAATTGCGAGTTATATTCTAATTCCAGTTTGAAAAACACGTTTTCGAAGAAAACGTTTAAAGTCTCAAGACGTGTTTACTTCATGAAATTTTCAAAATACAGGCATGTTAATTTTTTTACCTTTATTCTGCTCTGCCAGGATCATATATCATCATTTCCAAATTATCAATTGGGCTACAGATGCTCCCAATGCATTTCGAGGTATTTTCGAACATTTCGGTGCGCACATGTAGTTGTTTCTATAAGTTAGGTTAAAAAATAATTATTAAACATTTTTCCCATCAAGAATTCCTTTGATATCATTCTTGGGATGTTTTTGACAACATTTAACGCAACAAATGAAAAAATTTCCTGAGGGGTCTAAACCCCTTAAGTGGCTTGCATTTCCTTTCTTGGGGATGTCTTCAGCCTGCAAAAGAACTTCTGGTAATCCCTGCCGTACAACAAATACCAAATTGCTTATTAAAATAAATTACATTTTCTGTAGCAATACACAAAATTATTGCACGTAGACGTCCCCAAGAAAAGAAGTGTAAGCATCTTAAGATTTTAATAAAAATGTTTTATGTACTTCAATACATTTCATTAAATTATAAATCATATTAAATTTTATGTTGTAACATATTTGGTATTTTTTAATTTCATTTTCGGCGATTCTGTTTTTTAACACCTTAGGGTGGTTTCTACCCTAAAAAGCACATTCCGGAAGAAAAAAACAGGGTTCAATATTTTTTTAGCATTCTATGAGTGCAAAGTTTCATTTAAATCGGTGAGTGACAGTTGGGTAGTGTTAGAAGGTTTTAGTGACTCATCCAGTACCTGAATACCTTCTACAGCACGGCCAGTAACTGTTTTATTTATTTTCGCACTGTTATTTAACAGTTTTATTTAATAAACTAACATTGATACCTCTTCTTGGAGTCTATACAATTTTTTATAATGTGTGTATTTGTATCACAGGATTTGTATAAAAAGTATCGGGAGAAGTTTCGGAACAATATATTTCAGATATTTCGCCAAAACTTTCCTCGAGGTCGACACACTTTTTTGCCAACGACTTTTCCACGACTTGAATGATCCCTGGTAGGCGGAATCCGAAAGTCCTTAAGGGTACTCATGCAAGCTTCTTACTTTGAGGGAGGCTTTCAATTTTTTGGAACAGTAAAACGTCTGCTGGCCAATGTCGGGACTCGTATGGGGGTTAGGGAATCGTCAACACGCCGTTTTGCGTCAGGTTGTCGGTCACCTTGAGTAGGTTAGCTAGATGCATTGTCGTGATGCACTTTCCAATTTTCAGCGATGGCTGGCCTCACCCGATTGTCCGGTTCACCTCAGGTTGACACTTCACGCACACGTTGCACGTTGTCGTCGGTCCCTGACGTCGACGGCCTTCCTGCACGGGGCCTGTCCTCACTTTGTGGGCTATTTTTGAAGGGCTTGTGTCACTTAAAAACTGCAGTTGTGACATGCTTCCATTCTAGAACACTTGAGAATGACCAACGTCTCCTACCCGATTTCCCGAGTCAAACAGAAAATTTGATGGCGTACCGCTGTTCAATCGTTCGCATCATTTTGAGCTTGGACCGAGTAGCCCAGGCGGGGTAGATTATTTTTTCCAATAATTAGTTGCGGCACTTTCTCACCGGTTTTATAAGGAAAATCATCGTCTGAATTCGAATGCACGCTTTGGACATAGAAATATTGTAGGAATATACAAAATGTTGTAAAGAATAGGTAAAACACAGTTTTTTTTTCTATTTTTAGGCACAAAAATAAATGTTGAGTAAAAAACAAAAAAATTCACATTATAGCGCTTGAAAAGACGAATAAATGGTTTTTGGATCATTAAAATGGTACACTTTTTTGCACAAAAAAATAAAAACCGCGAAAATGTGCGATTTCCTTAACTACTCGGTATGTAATTATCGTAGAAAGGTATCCCGTTGCTCAAATTGGAGGGTTTTCCAACACCTATCTATAACTAAATTTTTGTTAAAAAATATTCACAAGTTTTCGCGCAAATTGCGAAAAAGTAAAAACAGGTGCTTTAGTAAAACTTCCCCATTTCCACAATAATTGTAGAGCAATTCTGCAAAAGTGGCGCGGTGGGTGGGGGAACTCTCTCCCGCGGGTAGAGCGGGCGTTCCGAAAGCGATCGCGCGCGTTCACCTTCGACAAGCCGGAAACAATTGAAATTTCTCGGGAACCAATGAAAAAAAATTGATGTTTTTTTTTTAACTTCGGGAGAGAGTGTTCCACCACCGCGCCACTTCCCATTCGCCCGTGCGTTTTCGCGGTTCTTCAGTTCTTGCTTAATAAAAATTAATTGATATTAAAAAAAAAAAATTTTTTTGGGTGATTTTCAAATAAGGGATAGATAACTTGAAGAAAAATGGTCGTACAGAAAATAAAAAAAATGGAGATTGTAGCCTCAAGTGTCTAGTTTTCAGATCTGGACTTTAAATTTTTGAGCGGAGCGGTTTCACGGAATCATCCTGAAAACCAACAAAATAAAATTTTCCAAATTTTTGCTCGTCTTAAAAAGTTTCGGTCCAGGACTTAAAAAAATTTTTTCATCATGCGACCATAAAGCTCTCAATTTAATCAGCTTTAATTGACCTCTTAACGACGTACGATGATTTGCGCGGAGTTATCGTCGATCAAAGCAAAAAGTTATTTTCAACTAATAATCAATTACTCGTAAATTGAAAAAAAAATTTTTAAATATTTTTCTTCGATTTTTCCAGCGACTAATGTTTTTGAGCAAAAAATATGGATTGTCGCCAGAAAATCATATTGAAGTTGAAAAATGCATAAAAATCGAAAAACTGCTTGTTACGGTGATTTCTTGGCCGAAACGATAAATTTAAACCTTCGGGGCACTACGAAAAAAATCGGAGCGCTTTGCAACTTTGAGGGTTTTTTAGGGACACTTGAGGTTAAAAAATTATCGACGTTATCCTTCGTTCATCCACTATATCCAAAGTTATACCAAATTTTCCAAATATCCTTAAATTCGCAAATTTTTCACTTTTTTTCAGCCAACATTATCGCTTCAAAAAAAAATTGTTTTATCAATCGCCCCCTGCTTGTGTCTTATGGAGAATGTTTTGCATTTTCCAAAACCCTACCTCCATTACGATCATTAGTTCCCGAGTAATTGATTGTCAAAGTTGAAAAGGACTTTTTGCTTTGATCGACGATAACTCCGCGGCAAATCATCGTACAGAGCTCGTTAAGAGGTCAAATTAAAGCTGATTAAATTGTCTAAGAGAGCTTTGTGGCCGCATGATGAATAAACAAATTTTGAAGTCCACAGACCATTTTAAAGACGAGCAAAAATTTAGAAATTTTTTGTTGTTGGTTTTCGTATGATTATGTTAGAACCGCTCCCGCTAAAAAATTTTAAAGCCCAGATCTGAAAACTAGACACTTGAGGCTACAATTTCCTTTTTTTTTATTTTCTGTACGATCATTTTTCTCCGAGTTATCCCTTGTTGAAAATCACCCAAAATTTTTGGATTTTTTAATATCCTTTAATTTTTTTACTAATTTTATTCGCCTTTCCAAGCTCTACAACGGAATATTTTTTTTGAAAAAAAAATTTTTCCGTGCCTAAATGTCGAACAAACCTTTTTTTTCTCACATTTTGCAATTTTCCTACAATGTAATTTTTCGCAATGATCCTACAAACATATTTTGTCCAAAACATTTTCATTCGATTCCTACGATTTTTTTTCCTAATTATGACGTTGAGAAAGTGCCGCAAATAACTATTTTAAAAATCACTTGTTTTTTGCTACCTCGCCTGGACTAGTCACTCGACAGGGGTCCACCAAAACTCGAACAAACGCTCGCAGGCGACTGACGCTTAGTGCGTTTTGAAGGTCAGTCCCTCTACCACGTGAGCCCTGTGACGTAATCACGTCAGGAAAAAATGTTCCCGATACTTTTTATACAAACCCTGTATGTCTTCAAAAAATAGAAAAAATTTAAATGAACTGTTAGATTAACTTATGACTGTCACTGATAGTGAGCGAAGTACATATGTAATGTTACATTCTCACAGTTGCGTCAGACATTTCGTCGGTTAAATTGTTTAGATATTAACGTTAACAAACATTTATTTTTACTAAAGAAAGGACTGACCCTTTTTTTTTTTCATCCATTCACCATTCGATGTCTCAGTCGGTTCATTTTGTCACGTTTTTACGTCATGTCATTCAAAAATTATACTCAGAAAAAAATGTTTTTTAATTTCTCTCGAAAAGTAGGAGTTACAATAAAAAACATGTCAACGACGTCATGTCGAAATTCCCCCACCATCGAAAAATGGCGTCGAAAATTTTGAAAAGATGCAAAGAAAACATTATCGACCTGTATCGGCATTTTTATAAAAGTTTACCATAATACTATTATAAATTTCATTCCAGACTTTTTGCCTCTCCCTGTAGTCAGTTTGGTTATATGTAAAATAACGATTCTGTTCAATCGTAAAACTTTTTAATTTCTTTATCTTTTTTTTCGTCGACAAATGACGAATATTGAAGAGAAATTGATTGCCAGTCAAGTTGAATGAGTTTAAAAACATGATTTTATCGGCTCTAATAAGAGTGTTGTGGACAAACGAAAACACACGATGAAAATATAGGTTCTAAAAAAAGGACTAAAATAAAAATATTTTATATACTTTACCTAGACACGCATTTTTTATTTAAACGAATGAATTTAAATGAATGTATTATTCAGATTGATATCAGCATGATTAAATATGTATGTCCGTATATTCAGTTTTAGCAGACATATAATTTTAAAGTCATTTAACGTTTAACTAGTTTTAATATAAAATATTGTTTCCGTTTAGGTTTTAGTTTCGGTAATTTTGGCTTGTGATTTATCTAGCGACTGACTGCGTTATATTTGCGAATAGATAAGATGATTTTAAAGGGATTTTAAATAATTCTCCCATGTATAACAAAGTATAAATTAAATATCATCTAGAAAAAAAAAAAAAAAAAGAGATAAAAACTGTCCTATTTTATGTATGCGATATTAAACACAAAAAACAGGAATTACATTTTTTTGTATTTAAACTAAACTGTAGGAGATATATGAAACATTATATTAATGAAATCAGAAAAAAACATGAGCATTTCAATATTCCAGTGACATATAGGTGTTTCAATTAAAAGATTCAGGTATAACTATGTAATTCATTTGTTTTGACGATCACATGTCGTTTTGATGTGAATAATTACTCAGCCCCACAAAAAAGCATAAGTCATCATTCAGTTTTATTCTGTCCATCAGACAAGATCATATTATTCCCATGTAACAAGCCATCAAAAAAAATCCTCAAAGTTGGCCTAGTAAAAGACGTATTTCTCTTAAGGAAATATCTCCTTCTATCTAAATTTATAACCTTTAGTTGTCAATGTTAATTTTGGAAAAAATGTTCCTATAAAATTAAATGGCCATAACTTTTTTGAAAAAAAAAAATATTTTGTAACAAATCGAAAAACCTCTCTTATATTTGTCTCTAGATCATGAAAAAAATATATTTCAAATATTCCACAGAGCGTTACTGAGATCCCACGGAGATTCCTGCAGTTTTTTTAATTTTTTTCGCAAACTTTGCTGATGGTTTCTTCACTATAAATCCTTTCTGTAAGAGGTGTATAGTCATCACCTAAAAAGTGAAGGGTCCCATGCGTCGTTTTCATGACATGGTTGACTGAAATATCACCAACCGCCACCGAATGGAGCACGTTGAATAATTGAAAATCTACAAATATGCACCTCATCATTCGGCAACTTTTAACCGTCGTAGGTGGAACGCCCTGTATAAGATACGTCCGCGCTTGGTCTAGTTGCTTTGTCATTTATCCGATACCTGTTCGTGCCGAATAAAAAGAGTTCATTTGTCACGGTTTTATTGGAGCCACGTTAATAAGAAAATAGTAATGCGTATTTGTTTGTTTGCAGAGCATGTCCCCGGCGGGCATGTCGCCATCGTACCCGCACTCTGAGCCCTCGCCCGATCTAAGTAGTCAGTACCCGATGATCAACAGAATTCCAAGGTCACCGTCGAGTAGTCCTCCGCTGACCCCACAACCGTCTCAGAACACCCTCGACGATGATGGGGCAGCTGATGGGCGCCCTCCACAGCAGCACCGCGATCGACGAGATCAACATCAACGTCGACTCGTTGCAAGGCGGCTTCGATTGCAACGTCGACGAGGTAATAAATCACACGCTGAACATGGACGGCAATCTAGATTTTAATTTCTCCACTCAGCAGCAGGGAGGTGGGGGCCGCCCCGCCCTCAGAAACGCATTCAGGGATCATACTTAGTCAGACGAGCGCACCGCTGTCGTACTCGGCGACGGTGACGACGCCGTCGTGGGTGCACTAACGGAAGATTCAGGTAAATATATTTTACTTAGTTTTCACTTGATGTGCGGTGTAATTCTTATTTCAACGATTTATTATAACATCAAAGCTATACAGCGGTGAGATATAGGGACTGCCCTCTAGTGTGCCTAAAATAAGACTCGACGTGTTTCAAAGTCAGCAACCACTAGATGTCGGTCCTGGCACCACACCACTAACGATAGGTCTGTTAAAGTAAAGGATAATGAGAACAATTCCTGCTAACGTTATCAGAAATCACAGATCCAGATCCAGATTTCGACCTTATTGGGTCACATCAGTGGTGAATGGAAATTATTCTCATTTCACTTTAGCTTGACGGATCTACCGTTCGTGGTCAGGAATGCCATCCAGTGGTTGCTGATCTTCTCAGACCCACTGGAACAAGTCGAGCACTATTTAGGCATACTAGACGCAGAGTATTCACCGCCGTATTCTTTTGGCGAAGAAATAAGCGAGTCTCGTTGATTGTTGTTCGTCGTCAGATATATCACACTGATGAGACATAATAAGGTCGAAATTCGAATCTATGATTTCTGACGACGCATAACTGTGAACGGGAATTATTCTCATGAAATCATCATAATTGACACATATTTATAAACTGAATTAAACATAAATTTTAAATTAAATTAAAGATAAAGATAGGAAAGGTGAGTTCTTTTTCTTTATTGTTCGCGCTAACCTGTTACTTGGCTATTAAATGTTTGTAGTCTCTTATGTACGGGTGTTTTCATTGTTGGCAAATAAAATTTATAGTAAATGACACCGCAATATGGTTTATATAAAAAGTATGTCCCACAGTGTCATCAGTAGCATATCACTGTTTATAATGGTCAGAGTCAGACTAGGGCGTTTTTTTAAGTTTGTTTCCTTTTTAGCCTCCATTTTTGTTGTAACTGTCTCTTGACAGTTTCACTATTATTTTTCAAACAGGGTGATTGGACGCCAATTAAATTAAAGGACCCGCATTTGTCCATCAGACAGACAGACACGGACAGGCACACACAGAGAAACAGACACGGATAGATAGACAGACACAGACGACAGATGCAGCAGACAGACACATACAGACAGAGACACAGGCAGATAGACACAGGCAGACAGATGCAGGCAGACATGGACAGGCACACACAGACAGACAGACACAGGCAAATAGACATAGACAGACATACACGAACAGGCACATACAGACAAACAGACAGAGGCAAATAGACACCGACAGACAGCCAAAGACAGACGGACACAGACAGACGAGAGACGGACACAGACAGACAGGCATAGACAGACATGGACAAGTACACACAGACAGACAGACGCAGACAGAAAGACACGGACAGGACACGACAGACAGACAAACATAGGCAAATAGACCCCAGACAGACGGACACAGACAGACAGACAGAGCGACGGACACAGACAGACAGACGGACACAGACACAGACAGAGAGACGGACACAGACAGACAGAGAGACGGACAAAAACAGACAGACACAGCTAGACGGACACAGACAGTCAGACAGAGACAGACAGACACAGGCAGACGAACAGACAGAGAGACGGACACAGACAGACAGAGAGACGGACATAGACAGACAAACACAGACAAATAGACACGGACCGACAGACACAGAGAGACGGACACAGACAAACAGGCACAGACAGGACAGACACGGACAGATAGACAGACACAGACAGACGGACACAGAGACATACAGTCACAGACAGAGAGACGGACACAGACAGACAGAGAGACGGACACAGACAGACAGACACGAACAGACAGACGGACACAGACAAACAGACGGACAAAGAGACGGACACAGACAGACAGACAAGCACAGACAGACGGACACAGACAGACACGAACAGACAGGCGGACAAGACAGACAGACGGACAGAGAGACGGACACAGACAAACAGGCACAGACAGACAGACCCGGACAGATAGACAGAGACAGACAGACGGACACAGACAGAGACATACAGTCACAGACAGACAGACGGGCACAGCCAGACACAGACATACAGACGGACACAGAGAGACAGACACAGACAGTCAGACACAGACAGACAAACACGAACAGACAGACGGACACAGACAAACAGACGGACAGAGAGACGGACACAGACAGACGTACAAACAGAGAACAGACTGACACATACGTGCACTCCCACATCGAGACACCTTCATTATCCCACACACTCGATTGTCGCGGACACACTTATTTTCCGGAACTCACGCGTTGTTCCGACACTACGCATTGTCCCGGACACTCACGCATTTTCCCGAACTCTCACGCTTTGTTCCGGACACTCACGCATTTTCCAGGACACTCACGCATTTTCCAGGACACTCACGCATTTTCCAGGACACTCACGCATTATCCCGGACACTCACGCATTGTCCCACACACTCACGCATTGTCCCACGCACTCACGCATTATACCACACTCACGCATTATACCACACACTCACGCATTATACCACACACTCACGCATTATACCACACACTCACGCATTGTCCCACACACTCAGGCATTTTCCCGGACACTCACGCATTGTCCCACACTCAGGGCGGACCCTGAAGTCGAAATAAGACGAAAGTTCTTTTTTAATTTTCATGGCTCTGAAAAGAGCCGATTTTTTCGATCATATTTGTTTCTAAGGTCCTTCGGTGAGAGCATATGGGGTACCTGTAACAATAAAGTAATATCATATACAACCGTATATATGTGAGTGTACACATGTGGGTGCGGTTATGTATGTGTGTGTGTGTGTGCGTGTGTGTGTGTGTGTGTGTGTGTGTGTGTGCGTGTGTGTGTGTGTGTGTGTGAACAGTGTGTACGTACACGTACACACATACGCGTACACACAACACAGTACCACACACAAACACATACATGTAACACACGCGCGCGTACACCCGCACACACATTCACACACAACACGCAAACTACACACAACACACGAACAAATACTCGCAAAACATACACACAACACACGAACACATACTGCAAAACATACACACAACACACATACTCGCAAAACATACACACAAACACACACGCGCACCTACGAACGCATTCACACACGACCGGACGTACACACCCACAAGCGCGCCCACACATACACATACACACGTGCGCACCCACGCACGCATTCATCCTCGCACAGACGCACATACATACTCAAACAAACACGCCCAATCCCACACACTCAGCCATACACGCGCGCGCACAAACAAACTAACAAACATGCACTTTCAAACTCTACACACACACAAACTCTACGCATACGCACCACTAGCGGCCGAAGGAATTCGAAATTGTCATGAGACCTAAACTAGACAACGCTTTTCCCCTTAACACAGAAACACTTTTTTTGCACTCAACGCGTGTTTCGTCGACCATCATCAAAAGACGATTAAAACTAATGTTGAATCTAATTAACTATCCTACTTGTACTAAAGACCCGTTGATCCGTTGACCGACTTGTGAAAAGTGCGGTTCGTAAATTAGATTTGTGAACCGTAAATGTTGTCCTTATTTATTAACCAGAACAGTGGACTGTTAGAGATCAACCCATTACGTCTATTCATGCTACTATGACATTTAACAGTTTCTATACTAAACTTTCGAATGCATCTAACTGTCTTCTGTCTTCTGTCTTACATTTACATTTATTTTTATTAGTGGCTTACCTCTAATAAGAACTGTAAAAGACAGAACCGTTAGATCCAATCGAAAGTATAGAATTATGTAATAGTAGCATAACAATCTACTGTTCTGGTTAATAAACAAGGAGAACGAAGAAGAAGAACAAGATTCACCGAACCGCAAATTTCACGGTGAACCGCAACGGAAATTTTACATACATAGATGACCAAATATGGTATGAACCGGGCACATTGAAAGCAAAAATAGTGTTTCGGCGTTACCTAACTGAGTCTAACCTTGACATTATTTTGTGCCGAAATTGCTAAGCCCAAAAAGAAAACATTTTTGGTGAAAGAAACCTTAAATAAAAAAACAGTTTGACAATTTCAAATTCCATGAGCAACTAACGTCACAGATCCACATGCACGCATATACCGTGTGTGTAAAGCCGACATCAGCCAGTTATGAAAAAGGACAAACAAAAGTGAGATGACAGATAAGCAGCAACTGCACACGCATCGAAGGTAGTGAATAAGACCGACCCTCTCACCACCTGCGCTAGTCGTTAGAAGTTAGAACGAGAAGTAATCATAGCCCTTTTTCCACAACTGGCCGATGTCGGCTTTACACATACTGTAAAAGCATCAAAGCTCATAAAAGCAGTCCCACAATCACCCACTTCACTGACTATTAATTACGTGTCCACCCATATTAATTATAAGGTACTAGATGTGTGTATACATACGTATTTATATACATAGACACATAGATATACACATGCGCACACAACGATGCAAAAAAAAAGGTAATGCACGGTGCAGGTAATGAGACACGTCAATTTTTTGTGTGTGTGTTTCGCCTGAATGATATACAAGTCTTTATATGCATGTATGTATCTCAATTGATTCTATGTGGTAACGAAAACATCTCTTAAGTATCAGAATTGCGATCGAGGACGTCATGAACGTGATGCTGCTCGACGTGCCGTCGGCGCGCAAGAAACAGTCCGGATGGATCTTGAAGTTGGACCGCATCGGTTCGACTCATCGAGAACCGGCGCGGACAGGCGGAAGTTTTTAGCGCGTTGTGAACGTATTTGAATATAACATATAAAATTCTGTTCTAAATTAATTAGAGATATTTATTTGATTTGTTAGTAGTGAATTACTCACTTATTGTGTTGTACATATATATTAAATAAATCATGTTTGTAAAGTGCTCGTTTAATTTCACACCTTCTGAATTTGAAAGGCCAGAAAACATTACAATATCGTTGATATTCCCTTTTTATGTTAAGAATATTGTGAGAAGTGAGCTAAACAAGTATTAAAACATTGGCAGACAAAAAAACAATAGTGGAAATTATAATAGACTACACCACCATGTTTTTAGGTCGCTGATCCGAATTCTCAGTCGATTTAAACTCATCACGTCACAGTTCGTCCGCAAAATCTCAAAAACAGTCTGGAAGTCGTCAATTTTAGCTATTTATAATGTTAAATCTACGCTTTTGGTATATTTAGAACAAGGAAAACAAGATACCATTTATAGGTCAACAGAAACTCAACAGAACGATCCCAAACCCTGTAACCCCCAAACTCTTAAACCCGACAATTCAATAGCCCAGGTCTGTGTGTGAAAATAGAAAATATGTATCTTGGAGATTCGTAGACAGACAGCTTCAAACCCAATAACCCCCTAGCCCTGAGGGTCAGAGTCAGAATTCACATACTGATACTTGAGGGTCAGACACTCAATAACGCTATAACCCCATCCTCGGTACGCAACCCTATGACCTTGTAGCTGCGTAGAACTGGAAACGATGTATCTCGGATGTTTTTTTAGCAGCCAAACTCAAACCCAATAAAAATGTAATCCCATGGAGTTAAATTCAACAAAACAACATCATGTGGCATCACCGCGAGATATGTGGCTTCTAGTTTCCTACATGCAGACCTCAGTCTATTGAGTTTACGAATATGGGGTTATAGAATTGTGAGGGTTTCTGTTGATCTTCAAATGGTGTCTTATGAAAAAAAAATAAGTCCTCTCTATTTCAGTCGAATATAATAAATGGCAAAATTGACGATTTTAGACTATTTTTGGGGTTAGGAATGAACTATAAACGTGACGGGTTTAAACCGACTACGGATTCGGATTCAGCGGCTCAAAAAAATTTGGGTGTGTGGTGTAGTCCAGGGCTTTTAACTGTTTTCAGAACACCTTTTCATACAAAAAATTTGTACGCGATCCACGTATACGGTGTTGAATTACGTCTTTAAACGACAAAGCGTTTCTGCATTTACTCTTCCGTAAAGCCCCAGCTGTGTTGCACACGTGCGTCCGCGTGCCCAATCCGCGCTCAGGCCGTCGGCAGTGGACTATTTGCATGCCTTCCAACATCGCCTTGCCTTTTACACCAAATGTTTCAGCCGTTAATAACCCTACGCCCTCGTGGGCCATGTTCTGTTTAGATGTAGTATGTTATGTTACATATATAACATACTATCGAAACGTATCGCGTTTTTGATTATCAAAAAAAAAAAAAAAAGTTTTTTTTTTACTTTTTAAGCATTTCGTTCAGAACTATTTCTGGTTTCTCGCGACCCCTAAATTTGACTGCGCAATCCCGTTTGGGGCACGACCCACAATTTAAAAAACCCTGGTTAGTCTACTATCATTTCCACTTTGTGTGTGTGTGTGCCGATGGAATTATACACTACCTTCGGAAAGGTTGAACCCAGTATGACAAAACCAAAAAAAAAAAAAGACTTACAATAAAATGATGTATTTTGTAGATTGTAGAAAACAAGATGATCATAAGACTTCATAACTTTGCATTACTTTGGATTCATATTACTTTGGATTCGCCATGCCGTGCTTTAGTTTTTTTTTTGACAAATACTTTATTTTTCGCTTCTACACGTTTCCTGTACTACACATTTGGTGGTATGGTGGTATGGACGTCATATTAAATTAACGAAACAGTATGGTAAATTATAACATTTAATTGTAGATAACCGAAACATATCATAATGAATGTGAAATAAAACGGTCAAAAAATTAATTCATAAAATATTAAACCCATTGAGGCCCAAATGTCCCGATTTTTAAAGATTACACATTATTTAGAGATTATACAAAAATATTCTTGTATAAACCATGATTTTTTTCTCAAAACTCAAAACGGACTGGTGAAAATGTTCTAAGAATAAAAATGTTGAAAAAGCAATCGAAATATAATTTCACTTCACATTTTTGGAAATTTCGATTAAAAAAAAAAATCACGAAATCGAAATTTCCAAAAATGTCATTTAATAAATCTAAAAAAAGAACATTTATATTCTTAGAACAGTATTATCAAAGTTCGTAGTTTTTGAGAAAAAAAAAATATGGTTTACACAAAAATATTTTTTTTGACCGCCATTGTGATTTATAAAAAAAAAATAAAATAAAATAAAGCCATTTATTTTAAATGTAGGTCTCGAGAACGCGATTTTTTTCTGGTATACCGGATTACCTGTTTCATAAAGAAATTCAGATCTATTTTTTTTTTGTTGATTAAATCCTTATTTTGTTCAAAAATGTTTAACTTTTTAAAATAAATTTTCGAAAAATTCTAAGGCCATATTCTAGGAAATGGCCTGACCGAAATTTTCCAGCACCGATAACATTGCAAATAAGCTGGCTGAAAACTAAAAAAATCTGGACATTTGGGACTTAATGGGTTAAAAAGGAACTAGAATTTCTTATTCTTTCTTGCGGGCTGCAGAAAATAGGCTGGCGGACCGCTAGTTGCCGACGGCTGGTGTATTCGAGTGAAGATATTCGAGAAAAAAAACACGATTTCATCTATCAGTACATGAATGCACACGAATAGTACTCATCTAATCTTCAATTATAAAGATTACAATCGACAAATCGCCGACGAAATTTACATTCGTGATCGCTTCGAATGCTCGCTACGGCAGCAGAAGTCGGCGTCACCTCTATCCGTCGTAAGTTATGGCTACGACTGTTGAAAACCCGGTAATTTTTATACGCGCCCGGATGATAATCCGTTATGCACCCCGGACTAGCGGAGCCCCCGTCGCATTAATCTCGGTTAGATATGCATTAAACAAATCGAAGCGGTTGTGACTTGGAGACGGCGGAATTTATCATCGGTCCCCGGTGGGCCTTGTCACCGCGGTCGCGATCTACGATCTGAAAAATTTAGGGAAACCGGGACCGAGTAGCTGCGCCCGGAGGAAGCCACCGCTATTGGGGCATTAAAAAGTCGTCGAAGCGGAAAATTTATGCGAACGAGATGTGGAACACTCTACCGCGTAGTTTAAAATGTCGAGGTACTTAACTATACAGGCGACAGAAACCCCTCTCCTGGGCATTCCCGATGAACTTTGTCTCTGTTTTACAAATTAGCGAAGAGAGTGACACTCTACCGTGTTTAAAATGTCAAGGCATAACACACAGTCGACAGAAACGTCCGTACCCTTGATGGTCCATTTCCTGTGGCCTTGTACATACTTCAATTCTACACTGAGAGAAATGTTTGTGAACTGTAACGTTTTCTATTTTAAAATTTGTCTGTCTGAATGCTGTGTGAACACTGGAATTATTTTAGGTTGGGCACGCTAACTGTCGCTTGTATACATATGTATATCGGTTATTTTGTGCTACTAGTGCTATAGTGCTACTAGTACATGATCAAAATGTATACATCTATAAAATTTCGGACACAATATTATATAATCTAAAATTAAACTTCTAAATTAAAATAAACTCACCAATTCTATCATCCTTGTCGCGCGGCTTGTATAGAGAACGATGGAACTAACTGATTGGTGTTACTAATTAAGCATTTCTGTAACAAACATCACATTATATAGACACGAATATGCACCTATACCCGTTCATCGTCATTTGCCATTTAGAAGTCACAGATCCGGATTTCGATCCTATTAGATCTCATCAGTGTGGCATATCTAATGACGAATGACGAAGGATATATTTTGTATACAAATATCGTGAGCGGTTGCATATAAAACTGTTGATTTGTTTTGCCAGATTTTAGTAATTATATATTTCTGCAGTTTTTAAACCATATTAATTAAAAACCACTTTAACCTTATCTACAGGGTGTTACTTAATGTTATGTATTTATATTAATGTGTGATTCCTTAAACTTACAATTATTAATGTCTATGAAGACCGTTAATAGGGGGGATCAAAACTTATCGTGTTTTGTATTGTATTAATTCCTATTGCCTCTACCGCGTTTGAGCATGTCTCATCGGTGGCGGCGGCGACTGTCAAATTTTAATTCCCGTCGCACGCGCGTTACTTTAATAATGCCTCCACACATTTTACTGCTCAATTATGCGGCTTTCCCGGTACTTGTCAACCTTTCAAGAGGGCCGAAATTGTCAGCTCTTTAAATTTTATATTCAATTTCCTCAGATAGCAATTTGATTACAGCCCGTCTAGGACGTAGTCGCTCTCTCGTCGTAACCGCACTCTCTCTCTCACTCATCGCGAAGGCGAAAAAGTTTCCTCTGCGTGGGAGGAGGTCCGCAACCAAGGGAAAAATTAATTTTCCATAGCTTATCGAGTTCTTATTCCTGCGGAAAAGTCGATTCTTCTATATTAAGGTGCATCGTGGAATGCACCTTAAATATGCGTATGCTTAAGGTGCATATGAAATGAGCCGACTATAAATAAAAGTTTCTTCGCCGCGTAAAATGCGACATTACAATGCCAAACGGAGTTCGTGTGGATTCATAATGACACGAATTGGAACATGGACCCTACGTACAGATTGCGTCCATTAATGTTAACAGATAGTAACATAGTGAGTAGGTGTGGTTATGGAGCAAGTGGGCGTAGCCGATATTACGTCACAGAGACCACTATCCAATATGACCACAACCACACATACTCACTATTTTACTGCCTGTTAATATCCACGGACGCATATTGGGTCTTTGTGCAACTATGTAACGATTTTAGTCCCTCTTTTGCCAGATGATTTCAGTAAATACGTCAATTATATTACATATAGCATCCGTATTCTTAAAATACGTCTCAAGTCTCTGATTACGTCACGGAAATTTCGCTACACACTCCCAATCCCAGAGGAATATTCCACAAAGCACCATTTGGTTCTAAGCCTAGTACGTACATAGATAGTTACGTTCATTGTGTGTACGAACATATACAGATTATTTTAATTGTTTTCATTATACTTTTATTTTGATTACTGCCAGATATGCTAGAAAAAATTAGGTAAAAACAGTAGGGCTGTCTAGACACTCCACCATTCGTTGTGCGCCTTGTATAAAAAAATAATCAATACTATAACACATACACCATCTGTTCTCTAAATTAAATTCCTCAAATGTGAAGAGAGAAACGTATGAAGTTATGTATTTATATGTCTTTTGTCTTACCTTCTTTCCTCTTTTTCTTTTCTGGCTACTAAGTTCAGTATTATATATAGTACTACTATATTATTACATATAGTACTACTTATTACATACGATATGTAATAAGTTATTGGGTTCATAATGACGATTGTGAATTGGATCTTGGACTCAAATTCAAAGATTCAATTAAAGAGCTTTTGTTTTCCAATTGGAATGACCTATTTTTGGCAACGATAATTGATAGAACATAGAATGCTTCGTTAGAAGTGTAATGGTCAAATGAATCCCAAAGAGCTATCTGAAACTAACATCTCATAAACTGAGAGTGATAGAGAATATTCTACAGGTATTTTGATTGAGAGAAGTCGATTTTAATCTTGAATTTAAAGCCTTGAAAAAAATACCATGTTGCTATAATATGTTTGGTTAATAAAATCAGTCAAAAATTAATCAGAGCCGATTTTGGACGCTATGCGTATGCAGTCTCTTCCTCACTAAATTCAATGGTGAAAAAGTGAAATAAAATGAAATTTGTACCTGAGTCACGATGGGGATGCAGTGCAAGGAAAACGACGAGAATATGTGTCTACACATTGACTGGTCACATATGTAGTCTTCGTTTTGCACAGGTTGTACAAAATTTTAATTGTATCAGTCGTCAGACAACACAGACTTGATCCTTAGCGACTCAAAATTAGTCCTTATCCACTTAGAAGAAGGTTTAATAATCACAAGTCGAAGCCCAAACACACTTCGAAAGATGTATTATCTATTGAATTTAAGTAAGCTTAAAATAAACAAGAGTACCAGGTTTTTTTCTTGTACACCGGGCCAAATCTTAACGAGAGCGTACTTTAAATATTATATTCATAGAAAGTTTGTGATGATTTATAACCATCCGATTAGTCATCCACCTGAGTTTTGTAGGAAACGGACCGAGTTGAACAGTCAAAGTCCCACTAGTCCAATATTTCTGAAGCTATCACTATTGCTATGAATCAATGAAGCTATAATTGTTCTGTGGACATAGCTTATTAAACTTTACGTTTTGGTTCATTGTCAATACTGACTTTTTATGATTCCAGTGGCATTTGCTTACTGTTAGAAGTATTTCAATCACACGAAGAATAAACCAGTTAAGAATTTTCCACAAATTGAATATTACATTGGAGATTTTTACGCGAGTCAGTCTTCTACAAGTGCAAATATTTCATCTCGAAATCTCGCGCTTCTACATCTGTTCGTCTAAACACCGAATCAATAAGCCTCTGGACTCGGGAGTGATTCATGTTTAATTTATATTTTATAAATGCCTGATTGATCCGCGTTGCTTCGCAACTAACCGAGCGTAAAACTGAAAATTAACGTGTTTACGTTTTACTACGACTCCCTTCGGCGTTAAAGACGAAGAATAATTAAAATTGCGTGCGAAAGACATGAATGAACCGACTTCGTAGCGGATCGTTGCTAAATCGGTTTTTTACGGAAATAGCCATTGACGTTTCAAGGCGCCCAGATATAATGGTATTTCCAGCGAGCAGGAAATAATAAGAAGGGACACTTGGCCAGTTTTCCGAGGCTATACGAGGTGTGGCAGAAAACTAACTAATGAGACTGGCAACACTGAGAGAGATCTGTCAACACTGCGGGTTTCTTCTTCGCGTAACTTTTACGTCAGTCCTTCCTAGAGGCTCAGTAAAAAATTTCCAAATATTTATGGCAACGGTGTGCCTTCAAATTTTGTGTTCAGCTTGAAAGTTCAGAAAAAGGTGATTTGTGTCAGACCGGACATTGCGGACACTTGAGTGCTTCACTGTGATAATGCAGGGTGGATGGTCGTGTGACCATCCCCAACACTCCAGCAGTTTTTGGTGAAAAAGGGGATTCCTGTAGTTTCAGTATTTTCAGGGGACATGGTCAAAGGCACTGAGTTTTTTGTTTTTGGAAGTAAGTTCCTTACACTTTTCTAAAACTACCTTGCTTATTTTCATATACGTACATTTGTTACCGTTTTCAAATAATTTACCAAAATATCTATCTACAAGATAAAAGTATTACAAGGCTAACCTTAACACTGAAGTAGGCTATGAAAACGAGAAGTTGAAGTTGACTAATAATTTTACGCAGCTGTCATATTGTAAGTGAATAATTTGAAGTATGAGTTTGAAGTAAATTATTATGATTATCTGTCTCCAACAAATTATAATTTTTACCTATATCCTCGAAACAAAACGTTGTTGACCACATATTTACAAGAAATTTCTATCTTGAAATTGGAGCGGTTACTGGAACCGGCGTAGGAACAAAAAACTGGACGTTTTCCCCGAAACACCGAACTACTATACTTTTCTCGATGCGCATTTCGCCAACTAAGTTAGCATCTTCAGAAGAAGATTAAATTCTAACTTTAATTCTAAGCAACTAAATTCTAACCTACACACTTGCTCCATTTATACTTAAATGTCGTCACGGTTCACTGAACCGTAACCCCCGTCTTTGTTTATCAGAGCAAACAGTGGACTGTTGGGTATTAGACCATTGTCCTTATTCATACTATTGTTACATTTAACCTTTTTCGTACGGGAGTGGTCGATATATCGACCACTCCCGTGATGATGACGAGTTGATGCCAAACATCAAATTCATTGATTTTTATATATATTTTTCATATTAATTGGAAGGTCGATTTGTACTGATTTTTTCCCGTACGTAAAAGGTTAATGATTTCTAAACTTTTAAAAGCATCTAACTGTCTACTGTTTGTTACATTTCTAATTCATTTTAAATTATGTATGTCTATTCTATGGTTGTTGTCAAAAGCATGTTGGGCACCACAATATTTTTTCCGTTCTGCCATATTTTAGTTGAGCCATGTGGTCTTTAAATCCAGTCAAAATTGATCTTTTTGTTTGCCCAATATAATTTTGATCACAATCTTTACAACATATTTCGTATATTCCTGACTTTTCGTTACTGTCGATTTTATCTGGGATCGCCCAAAAGCGTCTGTAGTTTATTTTTAGAATTATAAACCAAATTGATATTATTATTTCTAAAAACTTTATCTAGTCCGCGGGTGAATTTAGGTTCAAATGGTAACGAAACAAAATTCGAATTGCTATTATCTCTACGAAAAGTCCAGTTTTAATCTTCCCCTGAAGATGCCAACTTAGTTGGCGAAACGCGCGTCGAGAAAAGTATAGCTTCGGTGGTTTCGTCCAGTTTTTTTTTGCCCTCTATAATAACAAGTGTTCTGAACATTTTTTTGTATACTTTTTAATTTGGTGATGAAAAAATGGCATTATTTATTTTATTCTGTCCTATTAATCGATTTGTAGATATCTTAAAATGATTAGTATGGTTTATAAAATGTTGGTTTGTATTTTCGAACTACGTAAACCAGGAGATGATAGAAAAACCTTTGAAAATTCCAGGGATGTTGGTAGCGGGTCCATGATGCCATTTATAAAAATTACGCTTTAAATACTTTTCATTTTTAACATTAATAAAAACGATAATTTTTGTATAAAATATACTGTAAACGCTAATGACATGACATATTAGAATTGAGGATATCAGAAATCTACAAAGCAGTTATGACACTTTTCACTCAAAAATGTTCTTTTTATGTTGCGTAAAGCTATTTTTTTACATCATTTGTGCACTACATGCTGATTTTTTTAACTGGTATGCATTAATAAACTTCAAAATACGAACATTGGACTACTCAAAATAGAACACACGGGTATGAGCAAAATTATGCGTGGCTATTCAGAGAACCACAGGACTCAGTGTTCTCCAATATCCTCATTATTACTCAATACATTAATTATTCACTTAGTTTCACTCATTCTAACAAAACCGACTTCCAATCATATCGTAATGATAAACCAAAGAAGCGTTTATCATAACTTTTGGGGGAGAATATATGCTGTATATATTTTCGTGGGTACGCCACTGCTGTCGAATTGTTCGAAGATTCCCCCGTCCAACGCCACTATGTAAAAGCTGCCTCGGAATCATATCTCACGGAGATGTTATAATAAATTTCGTGTCATCGGTAATACAGAGTAATGGCTACGATCGCCCAATCGGAAAGACGACAATAAATGACGAACAGTTTCGGATTCTAACGATACCTTTCGGGAATTTATACAGCCGACGCCGCCACCCATTGTAATTGATTGAATTATTCTTGTTGCGCTCCCGTTGCACTCGAAGGTCTTCGTCGACGTTGCTGCTCGCTTGTTAGCGGCGATGCTTTAGAATTCTTTCTGGAGAAATGGGAAAGGGCGACCCAATTCCGCCAGATAATGGCAATTCCGATTTTAAAACGTCTCATGCATTTTGCGCGTCATAGATTTTGAAAGGTCTAGTAAAACAACTGCGAATATTGATTAAATAATGCACGTAAACAGCTGTGACGGTTTTAAAATAGAATGAAAAACATACGTAAAACACGTTCACACTCATTCAAAAATGGAAAAAGTGAGCCGTTAAAAAATGTCATCAAAGCCAAAAATCGGTCATGACATGACTCATGATGAATATAGGGCGGGAGTCAAAAGTACACGACGTCAATACCAGGGACGGATTTAGGACATCTTGAAGCCAATTTTGAAATGTTTTCGCATGCGAATCAAAATATGTATAGAAAAACAAACACTTAAAAAAAATGCTGATATTAAAAAAACCGTATTAGGAAAATAAACAAATTAGGAGACCTTTTCAACGATGGCAAAAAAACTGGTATGTTCTTGGAAGAAAACTGTTCGAAACGTCGCGACGCCTGGCGTCATGTAGTTTTTTTCTTTCATACACGCCAAATTGTAATCTCATATTTTTGCAGATTACAGGTTTCTTTAGCCGTTTACGAACAAAATGGGGTGGTCAGGATAAAAAATAACCATGAACATAACGTTGAGCTGTTATTTATGAAGAATTTTATTACACTTATTACTAACGTGAGCTGTAACGCAGGGCCGGAGTCGTAATCCATCATGTTATTACGGAATATATGACATATGAGAGATCAAAAAGACAGTATATATGGTTGTAGAGGGAGAATAATCGTTCCAGTTCTACTGAACTCAAAGGTGCAAATTCAAAATAATTCACATGGATAGAGGACGACATAACATGTACATTACTTTCACGCATTTCGCCTAGTTGTCGCTAACATCAGTACATTATTATTTTTTATATTTCTATACTTTTTAGCTGCTGTTTGCAAAACCCGTTTATTAGTTATCAATATTCGGGGCATTAACGACCTTATTACCGTAAAATCCGTAGTTTCGTCCGCATAAATTTATATCTAATAATGTCTTCTTTGATATTTCTCATGACACGTTGATATGTGTTCTGTAAATATGTTTTATGCAATGTATGGCTACTAGGCAATGGAAAATCGGGTACATATTTGGCAAAAAAACGTCTAATGTAAATATTGTCGACCACGTTCTACGCAAGGCTATTTCGCAAAACATTATGCACAAATCGAACCAAAATTCCTCTTTTCTAACCGTACCAGTTTATTTTTTTTATGGATATTCGAATCTAAATGTCGTTTACACTCTCGGCGATATCACGAAATATATATCGCCGATTGCAAGGAATACATAAAATATGTGATCCGTCTATTGTAAAATCCTTGAAATCTTCAAACATTTTTTAAAGTCTGTTGACAAATGGTAACGACTGTGCCCAATAATGGTACAGTCGTTACCATTTGTGAATAGACTTTAAAATATGTAGGTAAAAACAGTACAATAAATAGGTAAATACAGTACACGACTTCACGAGTGACTAACTCGCGACAAAAAATTTTCAATGCGATGGTCGACCTGCCTATACACCGCCGCGCCGGCAGGTTGCTATCGGAATAGCTCGCTGTCTAACGGATAAAGTGTATTACAGAGTCTTACTGTTTTCCTGTATTACAGGTTCCCGCGACGCCTTCGTTCGGGATAATATTCTACGCACGGACAGTAGCGTGGGTATAGAGGGGCAAATATACAAATATGCGCTTAACAAATACGGTTTATACTTTAATTATCATAGTGCTGACTCTGCGTGACAGCATACTTTTCCGGACTTAACTTATTTACTGTGTCGAATCTTGAATCACAGTAGTTATTTAACTACGGTCCTGGATTGTACGTCTGGCTGCCGACCTCTAGTCATGGGATTTCCATAGTTACAAATGCAATGGACACAATCAATTTAACACTAAAATAGGAACGATTATAAATATTTGAAAGAACCATGAGATCAATAATGGGATATACTAAATTTAACAGATACCAAAACGAGAAAACATACCTATTTAAAGGCATAAAAGGCACTAGTATTAGATGGTACGGACACGTATTTGGAGATAATGAACACACACCAGTCAGAACACTAACGGATTGGAAATAAGAAGAGAAAAGACGAAAAGGAAGACCAAGAGAAAAGTAAATAATAAAATACTGGGAACAGAAGACTGAATGATAGGGAACAATAAAGAAATATAGTGATCCAGGCAAAATTACATCAGATATTGTAAAAGAAAGGGGAGAGAAAATGTGAAATCCGCCAGGAAGAATTAGTTATTTGGAAAATTTAAAATTATCGAATAATTAATAGTAATTGAATATATTATCGAATGCAAGGTGGTAACATTTATGTGCAGTAGTTTTTAATCATACAAGATTTACCAAAACCAGTACCTAAAATAGGAGATTGTCATTTAAAAAAATTGAGGATGACGCCATCTCTCGCAGTTGACGATCGAAAGGTGATAAGGAACGATGCGACAACTTGTTTCGGTTTTATTGAACTTGTGCAGTACTTTTACCGCTCTCTGTATATGTAGACAACTATTCATGGGCTGAGAACCAGAGGGTTCTAAGCGCCAAATCTAAAATTGTTCAGAAAATCGATATTAATGTTTGACATTGTTAAAAATGTATTAAACAAAGTAATTATCTAGTTTTTAAAATTTTAATTCATTATTCAATTATTTTTCAAGTAACTTGTGCTTATGTGATTTCATTTAGATTATATACATAAGTAAGATAAATTAAAGTTTGAACTCTTGACTGTACTTAGCACCTTAAGACAACTTAAACGTAGAAAACCAGAAGGCTCCAAGCGACAGTTTAATGATAATGAACTTACTTTATTAACAAAAATTAAATACATTTATAAAAAACACAACTTTTATTTAAATAAGTAACTACAATTCAAACATTTGTTATTTGAATGGGACCAACAAAACTAAAAAAAATATAATGTAAACCAAAGAAGAAAAAATATTTATTTTTAAATTCTAAAAATAAGGGCTTTCATGTAAGTTTTATCTTCTAATGGCATCCATTTATAAGCAAATTATATTGCCTCAATCTTCGTGTTTGTAAAACTCTTAGTTTTAATTTTTTTACAGGCTCTATACTAAAAGCATCCATACTGTTTAGTTCTTCAGTTGTAATTTTTGCTGCGCGACCTTTTCTAGTTTTCACTTCTTTCTTTACATTCGTTTTTATAAATTGTGAAGTGATTTTCCACTTTATATTGCACCTCAAAAGGACTAAAAATTTGAATTGGCAGACTTTGTTGTAAGGTACATTACCATAATTAAAACTCTCTGTACTTTTTCAAAAATCAAAAAAAAAATGTTTGGGCTTCATGTTAATAACACAGAAAGGCTTTTTTCTATCAGTCAGTAGCAAAAGTTTTACAAATGCAAGTGGGGACCATATATATTGTACTCGCATACATTTTCAGGAAACAGTCTGCAATAAGATACAATTTTAACAAAATTTTATTTTTGTTAAAAACTACTTTACCTTCTCCTGCTTAAACCACTTGCTTTTTGGAAATTAAAGAGGGTGTTTGTGGTCTAAATTTTCACTTTTAGGCTGCTGTCGAATAATAATAAGTTTCTGAAAATATTGAGATTAGAAATTGCATGGTTTATAAACAAACCTTTTTTATCTTCATATTCGGGCTCGTATTCCTATCCAAAGCTTAAGAAGTCTTCAAAAGACCCTTCTTCTGATGCATCAGACATATTATACCGGTTTCAAACCACTAGAAACATAAAACTGGCACGAACTTTCAACTACATACACATAAACAATCACTTGGAACCTTATGATTCTTAAATATGACGTTCAATGTCGCTTAAAACTATTTTACAAATGAGAGGTAGTGGCGTCATATTTGGGAAAACGCTTAAAGTTTGTACAGCAAACGATGCAGGATTCTATGGACCTGATTTTCGTGCAAAGAAGCATCTTTTGAAACAAATGTCGCTTGGAACCCTCTGGTTCTCAGCCCACGTATTATCTTTTTGAATACCTTATAGTCGTATCTTCCTTTCTATTACAAAATTTTAACCTAACAGCGAAGTGTTAAAAAAACTTAACTTCGAAAAGGAGATTTAACTTCATTCTATATCAGCACCCTAAGATAATTTCGCCCTTTTCCGCCTTTATTAAGACGTTCTGCTCGAACATCCTTAACGTCCAAATTGACAGAACTTTTAAATCCCGCCCTCCCTTCGGGGCGCTCAATTTGGCACGTTTAATAAATTTCCTAATATTATTAGCATTTCTAATGGCGTACTCTAACTTAATTTACAGTTGAGGTGACTAATATGAATACATTTTATATACAGAAGACGGCCGGAATTAACCTTCGGCGTGCGAGTCGTTTGAGAATTTATCGCGAGTTAAGAACGAAGGTCTCTTAATTGGTAATTCTATAATACCGCGTCGGAAACTTTTAACGTATTCGTACTTTACCTTGGTTTAGGTGATGTTGGTTATTCGCAGACGTGTAGCTTTGCAGATTTTCAGTGGCATTACAGTTAGGAGCAGGCATGTTATTAAGGGGGTCGTCTAGTGTTAAACGCCGTTTTTTTTTCTTTTTTCGCCTATTTTGGTATTTTTTTCTGACGCACTGGATTTATTTTAATAGAGGAGTTTTAACAAAACCTTTTGGTACAACCACTTCTTCTAAAATAACTTAAAATGCAGCAGTTCAAAGTTGACAGCTAACATTTAAAACGCTTCAAAGTAGTATAAAGTATGTGGCATTGCAATACATACTGTGCTAATATTCGTAGGTATCGTTGGTTTGAAGATTCTTAATCGAAAAAAAGGTACTGTTTGGATTATTTGCAAATTCCAAAAAAATCACCCATTATTTTTCACCTTTTTTTTCAACTTTATTTTGTTAGTACAAAAAATGGTTTTAATTACAATTTGGTTATCTTAATCAAACTACTACAAAAATAATAAACAATAAATAAATCACTTAGAAAAGAACTTAATATGCAAAAAAAAAACAATAATAGCCATGGAATGCCGTTGCAAGCTGCATAAACCTTACATCTCTGTGTGACCTCCTTCACTTTCCATGCATTTTTCAGTTCGGAGGTTAAATTCCCTGACAGAATATAGTAAGAACTGCCTAGGAATATTTGTAAATATTTCTCTTATAACATTTTCTAAATGATCCACATTTTGAAAAGAGCTCCTTTTGTACACTTGTTCCTTTAAATATCCCCAAAAGAATAAGTCCATTTATGTTCAAATCTGGGGAACGCGGTGGCCAAGAAAATTCTGAAAATCTCGCGATCCATTTTCCTCTGAACATGATCTCTGATGAAATTTTGTCTTTGAAATCTTGTTGAAAACCCAAATGGGATCTTTCACTCGGCCAACGATACCTACGAATATTATTACCACAGTATGCATTGCAATGGCAGACTTTATACTGCTTTCAAGCGTTTTAAATATTTTCATATCGGTTAGTTACGGGAATGAGTCAAGAACTTAAATACACGAAATACTTAAACAAAACTTAAATAAAACGAAAATATTTTTTTTGTTGGATATTACAATATTTCGCTCAAAATCGGCATATATGCGCAAAATGTCATTAGGAACATAATTTCTTAGTGACATTTTTCGAAATATTAAAAATTTAGACCATTTTCTAAAGATTTTTTTGGAAAATCACAAATTTTACAGTTACCAGATGTTAGTTGTCAACTTTGAATTGGTCCATTTTAAGTTATTTTGGAAGCAGAAGTGATCAAAGAAAAGTCACCAAAAGTTTTTACCAAACTCATTAAATATTTTAAAAAATCCCATATGGGTCCAACTTTATGCCGGACTTTATGACATTACAGCAGTCTTCCATAAAATTTTAATGCAAAAATATTGAATGAAATCGACTCCACAGTCCAAAATATCCGTGCGAAAAGTAAGGTGGTTGACGGTTGACGGTTGACATGATTCAGGCCGTTCTGCTCATTCGAAATCAAAAAATGAAATGGAATTTTAATTTGTAGAAATCTGGCTATCATCTGAACTAGGATTAAATCTAACTTCAATAAATTTTTGACAAACGGTATAAGATTGTAGTGTTTTTAAGTGAGGTATGGTAACTGAAGGCCAAACCATATCATTGGAAGAAAATTACTGTTAACTAACACAACTTTTAAGAACATTTTTATATGCGATATTTTAAAAAAGCTTTAGCATTTTAATCGGTACTAGGCCTAGAATACTACGTAGCCCTGATTCATAGGCACTCTCCCTTCTACACTGTAGTTCTGAAACCAAAACAAAGTCATATGAGTAATCTTAACATATGTATGTAGGTACCCATTGAACTAAGTTATTGCCCGGAAAAAAATTAATGACTGTAAAAGATGATATAACTTTTTAAAAATATGGTAATTTCCAAGACATAAATTTGGTAATTTTTTTCGCGCCTTCTTTTATTTTTTATAACCCAATATTTTAGTCCAACGCCTATATATGTTAAATACTCATACGATTTTATTTTAGCTTCAGAACTACAGTGTGGAGGAAGGAGTGTCTACCTTTCAAAGCTACATAATGCCCTAGGCCTGGTATTGAGTGAAGATGTAAAATGTTGATGTTACATATAAAATGAACAAGTAATAGTCGCTGGGGGCTAAATCTGGAGAATACGGTGGATGCAGAAGCAATTCGATGTTTCCATTAGTGTAATTTGATTTGATCGTGACTTGTGACACGCTGCATTTTCTTGGTAAAAGAGCACTTTTTTCTTCTTTATTTGGGACTGTTTTGTAATGTAATATTCACTATTGATCCTTTTTCCCTTTTCATGATAGTCGATGAATATTATACCACACGCATACGGACTCCAAAATACAGACGCCATAACCTTCCTAGCGGTCTTTTGTGTTTTTGGTCGCTTTGGAAGGCTTTCGCTGATTGTTATCCACTCAGCTGACTACCGATTTGACTCTGAAATGTAGTGATGGATCCATGTTTCATCCATTGTCACATATCGCATGAAAAACTCCTTTTTATGTCGCCTAAACAGCTCCAAACAGCATTTTGAATCATCATCATTGTTGTTTTTGTTCATTAGTAAGCAAACGCGGTACCTACTTCGAACAGAGCTTTCTCATAGACAAAAAATGTTCATGCAAAATAGTGAATACACTGCCTTCTGATATCTTTAAGGTGTTAGCTATCTCACGCAACTTAGAACATTACAACTTAGACATTAAAAAACATTTCTGATTTTTTCATCCAAAAATAATTTGGGACAAAAACCGCCCTCCTCCTTTTTATCGTAAGTATTTACGGAGATAGAAGGAGGGTTAATTGTCGATCAATCGCCGTTTGTACATAATCGTACTTGTGGAAAAGGTAGAGGTAAAGTAAGATAAACCGGCGCGTTTTCGAAATTCATTCAGCGGCCGATCTGGGACGTACTTACGAACAATCGAGTTGGTATTTCGTCGATGTTTACAATTTAAAGACCAACAAGCGTAACAAGTAGTTGGCCGGAAAGTAAGGCCCCACCAGACGGCTCTCTTGAACAACAAAATGAGGGCACAATAAAATAATGCCTGAAAATAGCTGCGAGAAAGGAGCCGAACCGAAAACATCTAACTTGTTGCTCTTACCCGTTATCTGACCATGTAAACAAGGTTTTTGCACCCCCCGATAGTCGTCGATAACAATTATCTCTAAATTAACGGGTCTGTCTCTTGTTAATCTGTGTTTTGTTGAAAGCCGGAGATGTTCGAAAAGAAAGTGATAGCCTACGGCTGTTACAATACAATGTAACGTTGGGTTTTGGTGTTGTTTTTTTTTTTTTGTGAATTAAATACACGGTACTCGATCACACCTTCCCCGTCATTCATCGCTGTAAACGTAAATACAGATTTTTTAAAATAATGACCAACATGTTTCTAAAGCTATAGCATTTTTTTGGATATATGTATGTATACGTGGAATAAAAACAAACACATATACAATCGCAATATTTTAAATAGTAAGGGTGAATTCCTTGAAACATTTTCTTTTTGTTTTATGAAATTACTGATCATAGAAAAAAATTAACATTTGCAAGACTCAGGATAAAAATAAAATTTTAAAACTGGAATAAAACTGATATAGCGTGGGCTTACTGCAAAAACCCTTTAAGTCAATATTTGACCGAACTAAAGATGTATGAACTGTTAAGCCAAAAACTAGTAGAATAATAATAATAATTACAATGCGATTTGCACCCCTTAAATCAGCTTTCTAGATTTTCATAAACTAAACAGTTTGTTGAAAAAAGCAGATTTTTCCTTTGAAAACAAAAAATGTTGATGTTAGATATCTCGACAATTCCTTTTTCGGACGAATGTTTGCAGTAACCCCACTATATGTAGATAGAACTAAATAATAAAATTATTTGCAGCATTCATAAATGACTAAACTTTTAAAAATTGTGAAAGGACTTTGCCACTTGGTAATCATTTATGAAGTTATGAATTATTGTGTTCGAAAACGTACAATTTTTTATACTATTCACCTATACTCTAAAGTTTTACTACTTATAACTTCGTAAAATAGAGAAATATTTGATTCAAGTGTTTACTCCACACTGTCTAAATCATGTTTCTTAGGAGACAAACGTTTCTCTGGGGGGTCAGGTGCGCCCAAAAAATCCATGTCGATATTGTTATCGACAAGCAACTAACGTTTTTTTTTTAATAAAAAAAGAGTAATCGTAATTTATAATGAATGCTACTTTTCCTAAACTGACATTGTTGGATCGTTCTTCTTCATTTTGTAATCGCAAATGATCCAAACAACAATACATACATAACATCCATATAATATTGCGGAGCTTTGCCATAAGACCTATAAAGGAATTATTTATTTCTAAATAGTTTATGAAATATAAAAAAAATAAAAAACAAATTTATTTTTTATTTTGAAAATATGACGCCCTTTTAAAATATATTTTACGTTAAAATATAATGTAGATGCTATTTTATTTTAGGCGTTTATCATGTAATTTTAAGTTCACTTCCAGTTGTACGTGCCTTATTTTCGTTCAAGAATTTCTTTCAGTGTACCTTCCCGCGTATGCAATTATTAGCAACAGGTAACGTACCGCAAATTACAGTCAATCAATTTAAAATTTTATTACGCTTACCGCGAGTTCTAGGTTTTAGACAATGCCTAGTGGATAATTAATTGTTGTAAAACTATCTGGTTTATTGACAGAAATATTCAATTACCTGCTGTAACAAATAAAATGTTTACGACGAACCTTCAGTAAGCCATATCAATATACACGCATATTTCTCAGTAATAAAACGTTTATTTGCCAATAATTTTCATTTTTAAATCGTATGTGGTATTTATGCTATATTAAAAGGTGTACATTTTTAATTGTACATTATAAATAGATAGCTGTAAGGGCATACTTTTCGTTTAGATTAAATTTAACTACGGTTTTAAACAACTTTTAACTGACCCTTTGGCTGAGCTTTTGCTTCTGATCCGATTATAGCTTGTGAAATTATGCGTCTAAAAGCCCAAATTGAAAGTCTTGTGCTCATATTAAAGGGAAATCTGGGGTTTATATCCCTCTAGAACTCAATGTGTTTTATTACATTTTCATGGACAGCAATTTTTACGAAAACTATAGTAAGGATGGTAGAGTTTTGAATTTTTATGATGTTTTTGGTTCAAATTTAGAAATTTTTCATATATAGGAATCTTCCAAAATGTCTCAGTTAGTCAGAGAGATACTCTGAAGATGTCCTTTTAATATGAGTCCAAGAACTTTGAAAAGGAATTCATATTTTCGGAGTTATTCACGGTTTTTGAACACATATTTTGTCTTTTTAACGGTATTTTTTTATAAAATGGACATGTATCCTTCAACTTAGCTTTATTACACCTATAATTTCACAAGCTGTAATCATTTCAGACGCAAAAAAATAACTTTCAAAATTGGGTGAACGAATACTTTTGCTTCTGACTGCATATATTTACTTAAGCCATTTCACCAAAATTCCTGGCCATTTCCACCGCTTGTTATGGGTTCTATGGCATTTAGTTGGGTTGGTTGGCACTGGATTAGATGGCATACTATACATATATTTATTTTTTGTTGTATTTATAACATTTAATAATTCATATATTTTATTGAACGTAGTTATAAAAAAGGTGGTGTCGATGAATTATGATGCCGGAAATTACTGAATCATCTTAGACGGTCTAAATAATCTTCCAGAACGTACCAAATTTTACAAGCGAGTTAAATGACACTGATATAATGCGATTGAGGGGGTAACATTTCTTTGGTCTAGACGTACAAGCGTTGGGGTGTATTGAAACATCCAGAAACGAATAATCGATTTGATTCCATCGGATATAAAATTCTGTTCTGTGGCGAGAATTTTATTACGTCGTTGAACAGAACCTTGGCATTTTTACGGGATTTGTTTATACATGTGACGGGCAATATTTCGCGATTCTATATTGTCATTTATATCTCGTAATCGAGCTGGTTTCTTTTCAGAATGGTGAGATATAATTTTAATTAAAGATGTGAGGTTCTGTAATCATTGGACAACGCAATGTCACGTTTTGTTTTCTTTTTTCCTAACATATTTTTTTACATCTTATGGACAATTTAATTTAGTAATTCTAATTCAGTCTAACTCTTCTTAGATTTATCTAAACTACATATATCTAACTTCTGGATATGTCATTGCTAAAAGCTGCTCAAACGAAGCGAATATATTGTATCTTAAAAATCCATAGATTTGTATTTTAAACTTTTTTAAAGTTGAGATGACCACAGTCATTGTTTTTTTATTTAACAACGTTTATGTTTGATATGAGGAATAAAATATTTTTTTAAATATTACTTTTTAAACTACGATCACTTACGAAAAATAACTTACAAAAACAATGAATCTGGATTGCCCTCTTGTCATCTGGAACAAAAAAATGTTATTTTATCACTAAACTAAGTCTCGTTTAGACATAACACATAAATTTCATAATCTGTAAAACCGTATGAATGGAGTCTTAATAATCTATTAATACTAATTACTAATTAATAATCTATTTTGCCCATTTTAATTTTTTCCAATTTTGATACAATTGTTTATAATATTGAGCCACCAAAAAAAAAAAAAAACGTCATCAAAGTTGGCAGAGTAAAAAAATACGTATTTCTATTTTATCTTGAATTTATAACCTTATTTAATTGTCAAGGAATTATGTGACAGGCATTATTTATTTTACAATTGTGAGTCACTTGTCAAAAGCATCTACATGACCGCAATTTCTATCTCTCGTTCATAGCTAAATGTTGATGACGTTTTTTTTTGAATGCCTCTACATTTAATAATTAAGTTGTTAAATTCTACGAATGTAATCAGATAATAAAAAAAATGTACATACACGTATAAAAATATACAATTTAATTTTCAGAAAAGGGCACCTTTTAACGTTTTTAAAAATATGGTGGAGGAGCCGGTAATTACAGAAACGTGCACTTTTTCAAATAAAATAATGTGTAATTCTACATACTTTGATATATGAAGTTTTAGGCAAAATAAGATCTATATTCCGAACGATACTTAGGGTTTCATATTTCAAGTATAGACAGTTTACACACTAGTCTGTCCAATCTATACTAAAAAAAAAATCCAAATTTTTAGGTGATTTTCAAAAAGCTGTAACTTGGAGGAAAATGGTCTTGGAGAAAAGAAAAAAAAGTTTCTAGTTGTTGGATCTTCCGATTAAATTTTTTTAGCAACAGCAGTTTTTGAGTAATCATAAGAAAACCATCGAAAACTTTTTTTTCGAAATTATTGCTTGTCTTTTATAAGGTCCACGGACCTCAATAATTTTCTTTCGATAAGTTCATCACAAAAGTCTTAGATAATTTAATTCTCTTTAATTTGACCTGTTGTTGAGCCCTATACGATGATTTTTCGCTGTTATCGCCATTCAAAACGAAAATGTCATTGTTAACTACGATATTAATCAATTACTCGGGAAATAATGAACGTACAGAAAATTGAAGTAGGGTTTTCAAAACTGCAAAGTATCCTTTACAAGTAGTAGTCAAAAACTGCTGATGCTAAAACATTTTAAACTCAAGATCCAAAAACTAGAAACATGGAGCTTCAATTTCCTTTTTTATCTTTTCCCTACGACCATTTTTCCCCTATTTGAAAATCACCTAAAACTTTTGGGATTTTTTTTATATCCCTTAATTTCATTACGCCTTGTGTTTTTATATAAATTCCGTCTAATAATTTCTAAATTTTCGAAAGCATCTAACTGTTTTTTATACTTTATGTTAAGGTGCTAATGCATATTTTATGCTATAATGATGGAAGATATGATGTGTTAATACGGCAGGGTGTACTTTGAAGACTTTTTTATTATCTTACATTTTAAACGGAGCATAAAAAAATATCTACCTATAATGTATTGAAACTGATGGGATTGGGAATCACGAATGTACAGCATGTCCATCCACAATAGTTGAGATGTTCAGTGGTGGCGTATTGAACTGGTGGAAGAACATGCGACCTTTATTCCTTACTTTCGACCACCCGGATAAGATTACTCATTTCATTATTTGTTTGTCAGACTATACGAGTATTCACGATGCCGATCGCCTCAGAAATATCGCCTCCCTGTTCCACCCCCGAGGTCGCTGGTGCCGTAAAAATTCATGTGAGTTCTTAAGCGACGCGGAAATTTTTAAATGGGGCGCGGCGTCGCCCGCGATTTATAATATAATTTACATAATGTATGTGCGTTATTGAGCCGTTCGGAAGTAAACTCGCAAAGTTTATGAAAGCGCGAAGGCCCCGCCTCTCTCCGGGCACTCACCGAGATTAATGTGTAAGCATAAAACCCCCGGGCAGTAAGACAGATAAATTGATATATAGAGATGTGCACATAGATTGAGATATATGGCGGGTGTGACGTGCCGTCCCCGTGATCGGTCATCATTCATAATCCCCGGCGCGTCCGACGGAAACTTTCAAGAGAGGACTTTTCAATAATCAATTGCCCACGCGGCTCGCCGGGAACGGACGTGCACTTGGAAAGTTGCTTTTTATTGAGAGGGAACATCGAAGAAGGTTTTAAGCGCCCTCGACTCGATATCGCACGCGGGTAGAACGCGTTTGTTGAGTTCTATGTTTTTGTTTTACTTACGTACATTTATCATTTTTATTTCAAAATGAACAGATTGCACCATTCTGCATTTTGAATATTTGAGCAATTTGCTGGTTAAATCTTTCGCCGTGTTCGTCTGAAACTGCACCTAAATTGTCAGAGGCCATTCATTACAAAGGCCCACAAAAAAATAATTTTTTTTTTACTATGGATAAGAATATAGTTTTTCTCTGTATTTTTTGACACTGAATCCAAATACGGTGTCCGTTTAACTGTAGCACGTCAGGATCAAGGTCATTTCAAGGTCAAATAGCGAAATAAAAGCTTAAAAGAGAGAATAAACCCATATATCTTTATGTTTCTGGGGTCGCTGAATTCAAATCCGGTGTCCGTTAAGTGGCAGTGGTCACCATCTACAGCATCCTCTGGGGCAGCAGGCATTCTATATGCACGCACATGCACACATGCATTTACATACGCACACAAGTACACACTCACGCATACACGCTTTTATACACACGCGTGCATCAGCGCACCCACGCAAAAGTGTGTGTCTGGTTGAAGGAGTCTAAATACGTTTATTCAATGATTCACTCACTGATTTTCAGTAAGATGATTACTATGGAGTTAGACGATATTCAGTAAGGTGGCTACGAGAATTGGTATCAACTCATCTAATGTACAGGATACACGGACTTAGATATCTTTTACCTTAACAAATAATAGCAATACATTCACGAAATCGAAAATCCTTAACCACATTTCCCTAATACAGCCTAAGGTACATGATGAACATGAGATCATTTACGGTGTTCTATCATGGGTTTCAGATTTGGATTCAGCAACTTTAAAATTATAAAGACACAAACGTTTGCCTCATTAATACGTTTTTTAGTTATTTAACCTTGGAGTGCCCTTCGAAGTCACGTGATATGGTAATAATAATATCAGATTCGAATTCAGCGATCCCAGAAACATAAAGATATATGGGTTTATTCTCTTTTAAGCCTTTATTTCGCGATTTGACCTTGAAATGACCTTGATCCTGACGTGTTGTGGACGTACGGTGGCAAAAACGGACACCGGATTTGGATTCAGCGTCAAAAAATACAAGCAAAAACTATGTTCTTATCCATAGTCAAAAGAAAAAATTTTTTTGTGTGGGCCTGTGTTATCGACATAATGTTGGTTTCTGGCTCTGCTATCCCATTCGCAAAAAAAAAAACAATATTCGGTGTGGCCACTCTGCAGTTCTGTAAATAGTGCAACAACTTTTACATCGGCACAGATATTCCATTTATGATCTTCGTATTTTATGGTCTGAAGTAATATACGCATGTTCTCGTACGTTTCTTTCATTGTGGGTTAAAGCATAACCCACGGGAACAGATGGTTGTTCGTTTCCGATAAACAATAAAACTGCCTCCAGACTTGTCTTAACGACATATAACAACTGCGATATATAAAAATTTATATATCGTATAGGTACATCCCTGTTTTGCAGTCAAAGCATGTTGTTGATGTTCTCTACATTTTGCTACGTGATACGACAAATTACAGGTCAGTGTAAGAGTTACGTAGGTAGAAATGATCGAAATATTAGTTTGGCGGAAAGGATTTTCATGCAGAACAGTATTATTTATCTATCCTTTGCCTTCGTATTCTTCTTCGTCTTATTCACCTTCATCGTCGTCTTCTTCTCCTGCTTTTTGTATCCTGTGCATTATCAATTGGTGTAGTTGGCTTATCTCTAAAAACATCAGTGTCCTGCCTTTGCACTCATTTCTTGAGTCTTTGTGTGGCGTTTCCGTTATAATTCAATCAAATACATTCTTAGAAATAATAATTTTGCAACTATTCCATTGCTCAGTTTTTATTTTTCTTCGTCCTCTTCTTTGTCGTCATATTCTTCTTGTGCCTTACCAGGTTACTTTGACTTATTTCTAGACTCGTGTAGATATACACGGTGGAGACTTTAACTGGAATATATTCGCTAGCGGGGTGGTGAATGATTTTTCAAAAAATTCCCGAGACACGTAAACTTTTAAATGTATTTACCTACATTTTGCAAGTAATATGAAAAATATAGCCCTACAGGGATGGCTGAAACCACCCTCGACATTATTTTTTCAAATGCAACCCTATGGCTTGTGACCCCTCATTGTAAAGCTGGTGGAAAGAGGAATCCAACGCACTGATCAAATTTTAATTTTTAGTATGTTTGTAGGGTTGCATACAATTAAAACGTAATTTTATAGTTTAATTTATTTTTAACGCAACAATTTCGTACTCAAAATGTGTGTTGTTTAGTTTTGGAATGTAAACCTTACTTTTCATATGTCCCCACAAAAAATTCCAAGCAATTTTTTATATACATATTTCTTAGCTTGCACTACACGACCCATGCCCTCAAAGATATAGATAGGTATCCAGACTGATATCATCGAGAGGGATAATAAAAGGGATTCATCAGTCTCTATCAGGGTTCACGTTATGACTGAATCATCCACCACGACAATAAGAGTCTCAATACTGATGTAATTAACACTTTTCATTTTCTACCTCTTTTATTGAAGCTTTCAAAATATTTCTTCGAAAATATTCTCTTTTACACTGTATTTTAGATACTGTTTTTTATATGTCTATTTACTATAGCTTTTGAAGTACTCGTAGGTTTTTTGATATTAACCTTAAATTATTTAACTCGCGCTATGACAAAAACTCTTCAATTGTGAGTGAAAGAAAACAGTTGGTAGGATAGACAAAAAAACTGCCTTGATTTGATTATGTGTAATACCTAACTGTACTGTTTGTGGCATTTGAAAGATTTCAAAACCAACCATAACGAAAACAACGGAAAGCAAGAACTTAAAATATAATTTTTTCAGTGTCCTACGCTCTATCTGTTTATATCCGTCAAGAAAATATGAACTGGTTAATAAACACCGACTTCCCCTATCTACAAACCCCTTCTTCACTTGTAAAGAATGAATTAATTGTCCATACAGAAATTTAATGGCGAAAACCATCGCCCAGCTTTAGACCGTCTGTACTTTTATTGACGGAACAATTGCGATTAATGTTCTCTTTCTCTTTTTCCTTCGATGATTTGCAAAGATGCACATAAGCTCCGTTCCCATCGCGGAATAAAAGCCCTTGACTAAGCATATTATTTGAATCGATTAAATCCGGAGATGTGCCTCTAGACCACTTTCTAGCCGAATGAGCGGTATCCACATATTAATGGTTTTCAAGTGCCACTGTCTTTTTGTAAAATGTTTATTTGATATGATTTGAGCCTTATGTTTTTTTTTACGTTTTTTTTTTTATAATTACTTAAAGTCGGCAACGAAAGTTCCGAACGTGTGCTGTAACGCAGGGCCGGACTCGTAATCCGTAATGTTATTGACGGAAAATGACATATGAGAGATCAAAAAGACAGGAGTAAAAATGTGTTAATAATGTATACGTACCTATTGCTTGTGTCATTCAGAAACACAGACTGCCCTCATTGCATGAGCGTACGTTGCCACCACCAGTAAGTATAGTTCTTTTCTTTATTTAAGAGCCAATTCGGCACCTTTGAATATACCGCATTGATAAAAAATATTGGTGAGACCATAAAAACAACAGAAAGAAAAGTGCTGGCACACCCGGGCAAAGTAAATCTGATTCGCCCTAAAGGGGCACTGCTTAAGTCATACTTACCAATAGAATTAGGGCGTTAACATAGATGGCCCAATGCGAATGGAGAACCACAGTATTTCCGTCCGGTCAACGTGGACTGCCAGGAAACTAAAGTTCAACAGAGAATACACAGAGACGGACGCGCTTAGCTCTGGTCTTTTATATTTGGTCGTTCCAATATTTATCGAATACCTTGTTTGTAAAGTGAGTTTTTGGCGTCCTTTTGAGCATATGAATAATAATAATCTGTAGTGACCATTTGTGGATGGCAATGAGAATGGGGAGTCCGAGCTAAATGTTTGGCGTCCATTCCAGGAAGACATTGATATTGCGCACGAAAACGATCACGGTGTTAATATTGTTGATGATTATGATAACAATAGTAGCTCTAAGAATTATGTAGTTCGTCAACATTTACCCCCGGTAGCACAACAAATAATTTTAAATATGTACCAAAAGCTGGAGGAAAAGGGAGCAAATATGGCATTATTAAATGAATCTGTGAAATAACGAAAGTTTCTCGGTCGACAGTAAAATAAATTGTTAATCGTAAATATACCGTACGTCGAAAAAAGTATGAAAAGGGGCAAATAGAACACAATAGGGGCAGATAAAACATTCACATTCTGAACAGGAATATTAAAAAGTATGTACGTTCATAAGTTACTTCGACGTTTTTAAGACATACTTAAAGTAGAGAAAAGTTTTTACGCTAAATTTAAGACTATATGTATACTCATAAAATACATTACTATAAAATCCAGCAGGTACTGTAGTTAGATTAGTGAGCAGCCCTCCAAATTTTCCTAATACGCTCCTGGGTTGCCCTGTTTCTACCACGTGGTGACGGACGCCGACTGTCATAAAAACGCTTTTTTTTTTGCAAGGCGGCATCGGTGAAACGTGCCGAACTGGCTCTTAAATAAAGAAATGGACTATACATTTATTCTCGTTAAACGTGAGCGATTTGGTTTATATATACGAGGTGTGTAAATTAAGTAATGAGACTGGCAACGTAGCGCCCGATCTAGTAACACTGCGGAGACGGGACTTGGAAGGGCGGTAGATTAACATGTAATGCAACTTCAGTACGTCATTTGTTTGTTCTTTGTACTGTTTTCGTAAACCGTTTTTTTTTTGGGGTTGCGTTTTAAAAATGAATGACATTAATTTTGAGCGACGGTGTGCATTAGGGTTTGCTTCAGACTTGGACAAAGCGCAACGGATACATTTGGAAAACTTCAACGCGCCTACGGAGATAGTGTTCTTTAGCCTGGTTTTTCGGTGGTTTAAGACATTCTCAAAAGGAAGAGAGTCGATTGAAGATGAACCACCAGCGGAAGGCCTTCATCTTCAAGAACCGAAGAAAATGTCGATAGAATACGGGTCTTGTGCATTCAGATCGTCGGTTGACGACAAGAATGATAGAGGAAGAGTTAAATTTGAATCACACCACTGTTCATCAGATTTTGACTAACGAATTGGGAATGAGAAAATTCTGCGCAAAAGTGGTTCCAAAAAACCTTTCGCAGGAACAAATGGACATCAGGAGAGAGAGGTGTCTGGACTTTTTGGAATCGATTGAAATTGATCCCCATTTTATAGAACATGCCATTACAGGTGATGAGACTTGGGTGTTTAAGTGCGATCCGGAAACCAAGCGCCAAAGCATGGAATAGCACACTTCCAAGCTCTCCAAGACCCAAAAAAAAAGCAAGAATGAGCAAGTCGAAGATCAAATGCATGGTGATTTGCTTTTTTGATAGCCAGGGAATCGTCCATAAATAGTTTGTGCCTCCAGGCCAAACAGTAAATCAACACTTACAGAGAGGTTCTTGAAAAAAGGTCATGCATGTGAGACTAAACATCAAGAACAACTGGATGTTGCATCACGACAATGCGCCTTGTCACACAGGCATTTCAGTAAACGAGTTTTTAATCAGTAAAAAAACATTTCTGTGGTTCCTCAGCCTCCTTATTCGCCTCACTTGAGTCCGTGAATCCGAGATTGAAAAATGACCTCAAGGGACGTCATTTTGGAACCATAGAAAACATTCAATCGGTTGTAACCGACCAGCTGAAGGCTATTCCAGTATACTCGTATGAGTTCCAGCACTGCTATGAGGAATGGAAGAACCGCCTCCAGCGCTGAGCGTTTCCCAAGGAAGTTATTTTGAAGAAGACGATACTGAATTGTAATTCACACGGTGTATTTTATCAGAAGCAAAAAAGTTAATACAAAAATAATCAGAATTTAAGCAATCTTCAAAGGTGAGCGTATTATGACTTTCGTTGACTGAATATGGCTTAAATTTAAGGGGTGTGTCGAAATGTTAAAAATATTTTTTTTTAATATAACATTTTTTTTCTTAAAGGGAAATATGAATGTAAACATACGCTAATGTATCTACCATATGTACAATGGATTAAATAGTTTAAGTTTTGAGAAAAAATTGATACTTCCAATTAAAACGGGGTCAAAAGTTCACATAAACTTATTTTATTGTTACATTTGTATTTAATAATTTGATACAAAGAAAAATAAGTTGACGAAGGAAATTTTTGTGGATATTGGACAAAATACAAGCAATAATTTGTTTTTTTTTAGCCCTGAAAATGTCGAAATATATTAGAAGAAACGCCGGCAAAAAAATAGTGTTTGTATTTTGTCCAATATCCCCAAAAATTTCGTTCGTCAACATGTATCTTACATATGGACATAATTATTAACTACTATAAAGATAATTAAGTTTTAAGAGTAGTGTTTAAAAAAGTTAAAGTTGACTATTTTATTTTTCATTTTTTGATATTACTACTACTATTCGTGAACGCCGTGGAAACACCCCATTCACAATTTATCGAGGAATGCGTTAACCTCCTTTCGAGTAACCAAGGTGGAAGGAAATAATGGCGATTGCCAAGAAGATTATCGCGTAACATTGAGCTCTATGTGGCCTACATAAATATTGTCCGAAGCCACTTAGAAATTATAATCTCGCTAGTAGCTTCTTTTCTCTGACGTGGATTTTTTTTTGCTAGCTTTTTAAAGGGATACAGATTTTTCTATATATAGCCTCAATAAGCCGTATAACAAAGTATTTCACTAAATAATATTTATGCCAGGACTATGTTACTTCGTAACTCAAATATGTATTTGAGGACGTTTGCCAGTACGTTAAAAATTACACTTTTAACATATTAATTACACGGGCATACACAAAAAAAAAAATAAAAGCCGAGTGCTAGAAGGCAGACCTACTCGTATAAATTCTCATGCATTTTACCCGGTGAACCCTAATCCGATGTCCGTTTTATCCAATTGACTCTTGCATTTTTTTCAAAACCTCAAAAACCCCTTAAGGATGCCCGAAAAATCTCAAACAAGTAAATAAAAAGCTTAAATGAGCTGACCACCATTTCCATACGTATTTTGGGGCGCTGAGGCCGAATCTAAGGTCAGAATTGGCCGATCAGTTAGAAATTCTGACATACCTTAAAAAAACACCTTAAAAATGCCCGAAAAAATCAAACAAGTAAATAAACCCAAAAGTATAAACGAGTTGATCACTATATATTTTCGCAATTTGGAGTGCTGAAATTGAATCTAAGGTCAGATTTAGTCGATCAGTAATGATTTCGACATTACCTCAAAAAACGCCTAAAAAATGACCAAAAATCCAAAACAAATATATTAAAAGTTTTAACTAAAACTTAAACCTATTATAAATTAAGACGAGAACTGTCAAGTTCCTAAGGCAAGAACTATTACGGTTTAGAGTGCTTTGTGTAAAGTTAGAATATGTTACATTTTTTACAATTTTTATTTTATCGTTGTTTTTTTTTTCGAAATTTCGGAACATCATATTTATTAAATTTTTGGTTTAAGCTTTTAATTAATTTATTTTGAATTGAAAGAACAAAAAGTGAAAAATATATCCTAACATTGATTTTTAACGCAAACAACAATTTCAATCATTCTGAGCACTATGAAACAAAAATCACAGCGCTTTAAAACTATCAGGGTTTCTTTGGGGTACTTCAAGGTTGAAAAGTTGCAGTCAATATTCTTAGTCTATCCATTATTTGCAAAGTTAATGCAAGTTTTGCAAATTTCCCTAATTATGTAATTTTTTACCTCTTTTTCAATCAGCAATTTCGCTTCGATTTTTTTTTTTGAGAAACACTAATCACTACTACTTTTAAAGGATGCTCTTCAGTTTTCAATACCCTACTTGAATTTTCTGTATGTTCATTATTTCCCGAGAAATTGATTATCAAAGCCAATAATGACTTTTTTGCTTTTAACGGCGATAACTCGACGAAAAATCATCGTACAGGGCTCAATAACACGTCAAATTAAATAGAATTCAAGTATCTAAAAGGCCTTAATGATGAACACATCGAAAAAAAAATTATTGAGGTCCGTGGACCTTTTAAAAGACAGGCAAAAATTTCGAAAAAAATTTCGACGGATTTCTTATGATTACTCAAAAACTGCTGACGCTAAAAAATTTGAATGTCAAGATCCACAAACTAGAATCTTGGAGCTCCAATTTACATTTTTTTCATCTTTTACCTACGACTATTTTTCACCAAGTTCCTTAATTTCTGCGCCTAGGATATAAGGGTGTTAATACAATATTCTACAATTGAGATCCAAAATTTAAAGCTTGACAGAAAACTAACTGCATTTGGAATGTACGACTGGTGGCGATGTTGACGCCGTGAATAGATTTTCATCCCCTAAGAAACCGAAACCCCTTCGTTCCCGCGTACGACTTCGCCGCGATGTTATTACGCAGAGAGACGGCGATCCGCCACCGCCACCGCCGTCAATCCGGAGCGGGTCTGGCCGATTGCCCGAAAGAGCTTTCACTTACTAGGTTGGCGTCCCACCGCCTCGCCCGCCGCCACCCCGAAATCGACGCTGGCGGCGCCGCATCCTCTGGCGCCACAGCGCGAGAGGAGGCGCTCCCTCCCTCCCCCCGAAACCGTCCTCACTTTTTACTACGGTTCGCCCCGACAAAAGAAAAGAAAAACTACCCATTATTGCCTACAGTTATCTTAAGAAGGCCCAATAAAAATGTCGTTTAAAAAAGTAAGGCCGCCATTAATAACAATTGCTCCCTATCAATTTATGTGCGGTCCGAATCACCGCGGCGGCGTCGATAAAATCTGCTGCCGCCGCCCCCGACCAAGGTTTCGCATTTTCCAATAAGGGAGATAAAAAAAGTTTTAATATTATCTTAGCTTACGGCCAATTCCGACTGTTTATAGGTATAATGCTCGCTGCAGTAGATATTTCTACAACTATCTTTCTTAGAGAGCGGGCGGCGATGAAAAAGTTTTCTTTATGTCGATACGAACTCGCAAACTATTAGGTGATCCGGGTCAGATGGCCACCTTAATAAATGAAATTAGATAGAAGACATTAAATGTGAAACAGTTCAAATCTGCTCCAAAATCTACAAAGCATTCAGTTATCAATACATATAATAAAGTGATAAAGATGGTCAGTGTATGTTTTTCTAGAATAAATTTACTAAATATGGACACCTGACAAAAACTTCGTTAAAACCATATATATTTCAATATTTTTTATACAGGGTATTACTTAACTGTAACATTTTTTTAAATTAAAATTGTATTGAGGTTCAGCAATAGTTATGTTACTGGTTAAATAAAAAAATCGTTCAAGTTAAAAAAGTGTGTTTCTAGACCATAATAACCTTTACCAAAATTTAATTCAATACCTATGCCAACCTGTTTTCGATATTATTAGTAGAAACCGAAAATAATAATAATAAAAATAAACAAATAAAAGAAAATGTCTGTTCCTCTCCGGTTTAGGACATATGTAGGTATGTTTAAATGAACTTTTCAACTTAAAATTGGTCTGGGAATTACACCTTAATATAACAACATACTTAAAATTAAGTAACACCCTGTATTAGTAAGGCACAAATAGCTAATGTGTTCGGATCAATTGAAAGGGAATGAGAAATAGTGTAATATATTTTTTCCAAATTTACTGTTCAAGTTTGCTTGTTATTTTTACAACTATTTAATTATTGAAGTACTGATTGTTTGTGACCAACGACAGCAGTTAACACGACTTTCAACTCATTTCAAAGTAATTTTGGCAACACTTTTTGGCATGATTTTCATCTTCGTCATTGCTTTCTAACATCATGTCACTTTCATCTTGATTTCATATTACCTCCATACTCACACCACATTCGCATTTTTTTTGGAATGTTAAAATAGTTTTATGAATTTCAATATATTTTCAGGACTAACATTAGAAATATCAGTTCAGAGTCATATGGAATCTAGTAACAATTTGATAAGTATCTAATTATGTATTTGCTTATTAGAGATCTTTTAGCGCCTTCAGTCTTCTTGACTCGAAATTAGTTTGAGTTAATTGACTGTTTGTTAAATCGAAGTTTAGTATTATTGAAACAATAAATAGTATTATTGTACATTTTAATGCTGTAATTGGTATTGCTTACTGTTATTTCAATTTGGTGTTTTGTACAGAAAAAATATTAGTCCTCCGTTCCAAATGTATGGAAGAGATAGTCACTAAAGATAACAATGTCCAATTTCTATTTCGTCCAAACGCACACTTGATTCAATGAGTTAAGAACTGTCTTCAAGAAAGGTTGGCCATATAACCCGCAATTACCATGCAGATGTAATGCTTGTTGTAGTGGATGTTTCTGCGACGACTGGCTTTTTAGGGGGGTGGCGATAAAAAAGTTTTCTTTATGTCTCTCCCAGAGAACTATAAATAGAAAAAGTGGCGGATTATGCAAATTGAACGGCTCAAAGTCAATTATTATAAAATATGACGCAAGTTTCTTCTCGATATACCTTAAAACGAACTTCACAAAATTGAAAAATGATTGCTCTCGAGGCGAAAGAAGAGCCCAATAGGAAACCCATTCGATTAAAGTGGCTAAGCGAACGCGTCATCGAATTACAGTAATAATTCCTCGTGATTGTAGGCAATTTAAGTTTTCAATTGTTTTTTTTTACAAAACCGCGTGAAGTTATATAGGTATAAGGTTAAAATATTTTCATGGTAAAATTTTAAATCTATTTACCGTTGAACACAATTGTAACGATCTGTAATGGTGCATGGCAAATTATTCAGCCATAAACCAGGATTCATAAAGGATAACACTACCCAGCAAAATTTTGACAATTTTGTGCCCCTGGAGACTGAATGGTTGTTTGCGAAGTAATTTTTCCCGCTGAAAACAAATCCGGACCCAGAATTGCTCTATCACGTCAGGTTTTTGAGATATTCTAACCTGAAAGTGCAAAAAACAAGCGTTTTTCACGTATTTGAGGTTATGTAGCACCGCAATTTTTTTTTCTCAAAAAACCATGTATCGGATCTTATAGTACAAGTCTCTCTTTCAATTGCCGTTGACTTTGCTCAAATTTCGTTTTTTTTGCCCAGATATCGCATTTTGAAATTTTCATGTTTGTGATTTTTTCCAATACCTGAAAACCCATTAGGGACATGTGTATTTCATTGTTTTTTTTTTTATTAAGAAACGTAAAGAATATTTAAAAATCAATAACAAGTCGCTATTTTCATATGTCAGAAAATCTGCTCGTTCAGAATCTAAGGTCAGATTTTCTAAATTTTTCGAAAAAAATACAATATGGCCGACCTGAGTTGACTAAAGTTACAGTAACGTATATGAAACTTTTTTTTAATGAAAGAATGGCGTCTTTACTTAGATTCTTTTGTATGCTGGAAATTTATAGTAACTTGAATTTTAAATTAACTTAAAAATTAAAATAAAGGATAATAACAATTATATTCCTTATATTATACGTTTTCGAAGTAGCTAAATTCAAATTTCATTTCTTTAAGTGAAAAATTCAATATGGTGACCATGAAAATTTGGGAAACAAGTAGGGTTTTGGAGAAATTGTAACCTAAAAGTGCAAAAACACTGTTTTTTTACATTTTGGAGGTTAAGTAGCATCGTCATTTTTTTTATCAAAAAATGAGACAATGTATATCTCATAAAGTAGTGTTATTGCCCTTCCAAATGCTGTTGAGTTTGTGCAAATATCTTCAAATTTCAAAATGCGATGTCTCGGCGAAAAAAAAGAAGATATTTGAGCAAACTCAGCGGCATTTGAAAGAGGAAGACTAGTACCTTGATAAGATCCACACATGATTTTTTGAGAAAAAAATTCGCGGTGTTACATAACCTCAAATATATCAAAAAAAAAACAGTATATTTTGCACTTTTACGGAAACAACTATTCATTGTCCAGGGGCAAAATCTTGAAGGGTAGTATAATTAAACAAACCTTAAACCTTGAATGGGAACCACTGTTATTCGTCATCAGAAACCACAAATCCGAGTTTCGACTTTATTATATCTCATCAGTATGACATATCTGTTGACGAATAACAATGAACTATTTGCTTATTTCTTCGCTAGGAGAATATAGCGATGACATTGAAGGACTACCCTCTAGTACTACCTCTAGATAGTCTATCCCTAAATGATCTGGGACCGATATCGATTGTGGCATTTTGTTTCATTGTCTCCTAGTTACCAATTTTACAATCACCAGGTTAAAGTCACAATTTCATAAATTTTCTCAGTGTGTATTACAAACTAGGGATTAATGACACTGTTTTTTAACTCTATAAAATTTGAATTTGTTTACTTATTGTTAGAAACAATAGCGAAACGTAGAAGTTTAATTAACCTCACTCTCACTCACTCACTCTCTTAAATGCACTATCCCAAGTCAAAATGTAATAAATCTCAAATATTATTATGACGTATGCGGTCACTAACAATAGTAACAATGCAATAATATTCCATCCAAATTGGAAAAATAGTTTGTTTTACATTTAAAAGCTGGTCTATTTGTTACTTTGTGCTCGAAAAATGTAGACGTGTACATTTAATTATGTATGCTTTTGAGCCTCTGAATGAGCCAGTTTGTTTTTCAGGTGTATCGCGTTGATCCGTGTATTATGTTTGTTTTTAATGCATAATATTAATATTGCCTGTGTAATTTAAACAATTCCTAATTTCAAGTAAACGTGTTCGACCACAGAAAACGGATCTAACAGCCATATGTCCTCTAATAAACAGTTGTAAACCCATTAATTTTTAAAGATTTTTTTTACTTTCATCACTACCAGAAAAAATAATGAGATTATTAACATACGTTTCTTTTTGTTACAGGAACCTCTGCAACCACCAGAATCAGACTAGTAATGTTGATAGATTCTGCACCGCTGTTTTATCTGTTGTGCAACCGTTGACAGTGTAATCTTGTTATAATGATCTCGTGTTATGCTCATTAATCTTGTTTGTACAGAAATAAATGCTTTTTATGTCTTTAATATAACGGAAAAAAAGTGTAAGTATCGCACATTACAAGATGACTTAAAATAGATGGCGTGAAAGGAGCATTCATTTGCGATATTGATGTAGCCTACAAGATGATGATTTTACTGCGATTGATTCGTAGGACAAGGCCCCACTGCTGTCTCCAAAGTGAGCAAAAATATTATTGACGATGATTAATAGAAAATATCAAATAAAGTCGTAAATTTAATTTAAAAAGAACTTATTCTTTTCGCTTTGAGAAGTTTATATCATTATTACAGGGCATGTGTAGAATCATGATGTGTATAGTTTTTATTTATTTTTATTTTTAGTTTTTGGTGTAGGGTTTAGTTACTTTTTCCACATGACCGTTTTATATTATTTTTGACATATTATCCAATACAATGAAATATATAGAAATGGATACTGTATGATTGTAGGTCTAGTAATACGTCTGCTCACCAAACGGGTTTGCATTAAACCTACAGGGTGATTTTTATGTGATATGTTGGAGTTTCCATGTTTTCAGTTAGCCAAAGTTCGAGTCCAAAGTTGTCGGACCAACTAAACTGTACATATTTTTTATTTGGAATTTCGTTCGTATTTAATTACAAAAACGTAAACAAAAACCTTTATTATATTGTTATTGCAAATACGGTTATACTAACTTTTAAGAAAACAGGCAAAATAAAAGCGTTTGACGTATTTTTTGATACTATGAAGTTAGTTGCTGTTTTAAAGATGTTATGCAAAATAGAGTGTAAGATTAAAAAAAATACGACGTAATTGTTATTAAATGGGCGTAACTTTGCACAGTTAACAATAAAGAAAATGTGTACCACAAAGAATGAAAATTCATTTTTTACAAGACTGCTTCTTTTAGGGAATCGTATCATACATTTCAAACTGAATGTAAAAAAAATATTTAAGGGATACCCATAATTACCTACTTTTGCTAAAAAAAACTACGTCTCTTAGTGTCTATATTTTAATTTTAAGTTTATTACTCGAGTTTTTTACGAGTAATCGTAGTAAATCAGAACAAAATATGGTTTCCCTTTGATGCTAACTAAAACTTTTAAGTCATCTCGTAAAGGATGCGCTCATATTTGTTTTACTGGTGCCATTTAAATACATTTTAAGTTCATAGATGCCAATTTAAAGTTAAGGTAAAATATTCTCTAAAGCGGTATAGGTTGGCAGCTCAATATTCCCTGAAAAGAATAAAAAAAGCTAAGAAAATAAACTTGTTTTTGCGATTTATAGGAAAATTTTTTAAATTTGTAATTTATATTGTATAAGGCCAGATTTAATTATACATAGTGTAAAATAAGAGTTAATATAACATTTTGAAGCAGCATTACGAAATGTCAAAAAAAATACCGTCGACGTTGTATATAGTGTTAGTTTCTAGGTGCTTTGCGTACCTCTTTGTTGAATTATTTTTAATTTTTATAATTATTATTATTATGATTATGATCATTTTATTCTCGTCACACGGTACTGGTCATGTAAGTCTACATTTTGTTGCCCGATTGGGGCGTCTTCATCATTCATTTATAATTTTTTACTGTAATATTTGTAAAGTGTTTGATGTATTGTTAGATGTTGAAACGCTCACTCCCATCACTATGGGCCCCGTTTAGTTTAATTAAATTAATTAAAAAATGGCGGGTGGGAGTCAGCGTGCCCGGTCATTATTTTAAGTTACTTATGCCTATTGGATACGTATTGATGTGTATAAATTTAAAAAGAGGCAAAGTGTAGATCATTTATTTTGTGTTTTAATTAAAGGGTCGGTCTTTGTTGAACGTTAATGTTCACTTTTTTTTTATCATTTAGAAGTTTATTTATGATTAGATTGTATCTTTTAGACAATATAACGTATGCGTTAAAACATAGTCAATTATAATTAAGTTTAAAAACGGAAGTGCTACAAGTCAATTTTACATTTACAAAACCAAATTTTTGTACCTATATAAGAATTCAAATTATTATAAGTAAGTACATTTGAAGTTTGTTTGATCGAAGGCAAAAGTCATTGTGCATATCTCTTGTTTCTCTTTCTCCACACACACCACTGTACTTACGTATGCATATGCACTACAACGCAACGAGTGTACTTTACAGTGATAGCCGCTATTCAGGTGCCTCAATTTTCTTTAAATTCGTTAATATATTATAAATACTAATTTTAAGAATATTATATGAATATAATATAAATTCACATATTGCTGTTTCACAAAAAATAAATGAAAAAAATTAATGGCTCATTTTTTTTATTTAAAAACCCGTCCCACCTACATTTCCCTGTCCTTATGAACAGAAAAGTATATAATAATGTATTTTATACCCCACTTTTTTAAAATTGATAGAATCGCCATCTAAGAAAAAAGATTACACAAATTGGTAGAGCTCGGAGGTTAATAATACTCCGGGTGAATTAGACCAAATAGGGGGCCGAACTAGGAAAATATTTAAACGAGAATGTTTTTGGCTTAAAAATTGGCAAAAAAATTCACAGAATATGACCCTAAATTGTCGACCTTGGAGCTGGCACGGAACATCTTTTTTTATTGCAAAAAACCGAAATAGAACATGCTTTTTTTTCAGTTTTTTCGAAATATCTCGTCACAGGAGCCTCGTATCGACTAAAGGTACATATACTAATCGAATTTGTAGCTGAGATGATTTGCTATAAGCAGGGCCGGATGCAGGGTTGTCGGGGCCCGGGGCAATGAAGAATGTGGAAACCCCCGGAGGAAATAAAATAATTTTCGTTTGGACATTCTCACGTTTTGCCCCGTTGGAAATAAAAATATTACCGTTTGCATTTTGCCCCTTTTTAAATAAAATAATTTTCGCTTGAACCTTCTCGCATTTTGCGGTATGAAATAAAATTATTTTCGCTTGGACTTTCTCGCATTTTGCCCTTTGGAAATAAAATAATCACCGCTTGGATTCTTTTGCATTTTGCCCTATCGAAAATAAAATAATATGAGATGAAATGCAAGCTTTCATCTCGTACTTAGCTGTCATGTTGCCCCTTAACCGGTGTACATTTTACCCCGTATCCAATAAATAAACTTTGAATTTTGCGTCTATTGAATTTTGCAAGAGGTCTAAATTTTGTAGTTCCACCGTTGAATAGACTTGACATAGGATGAAAATATCCCTTCTTTGGATATATTTAATTACTCATTACTTTCTTAAAAATCAAAATTTTTATCGTTATAAATTTTTGTCGTAGGTTTGTGGAGGCCCTCAATGTGTGGGGGCCCCGGGGCTCTCGCCCCGGTTGCCCCGGCATGCATCCATCCCTGGCTATAAGGATAGTCTATTGCCGAAATCGGCAAAATTATTTTTGTATTGTAAAATTAGCGCCGAAGCGCGCGGTAGGCTAAAATCTTCAAGTTGATATAAAAGTAGTTCCAGTTTAAGTTGCTTAAGTACCTGCAGGAAAACACTGTATAATTACGAAAAAAAGACGAAAAAAACGTCACGTGCTCCCCTCTCTCCGGCCGGACGTCCGGGCGGTGCAGTGGTAAGACGCTGACTTTATTACTGGTTTATTTGGTCATCCCTTGACCGAATCGCTTAAAAAAAAATTATACTTATAGCAGGAATGCTCTAATTTGCAACGAGCCCAATCGGAAATGAAAATATGAATTTGGAGGTTAGTTATGGTTAAAAATGTAAAAAATTGATATCTTGGCTCCTATTGGTTGGATCGGCACATTTTTTTTAATTCGTGTTTTTTTACGCACAATCCAATGCAATTAGTTTTAATTAGTCAAAACTCTAAGTTTAAAACTCGCCAAGATATGGACCCTAGCAACGGCATTTTTAGCGGTTTTTTGTTAATAACAGATTTTCTAATTATTTAAAAAATCTGAAATTTTAACACGACATGGGGGGTGCAATCACCTACATTTTGCTTTTTTGCTGGAGTGATCGGCCCAGAAACATCGAAACTGTACGCGGTCAAAGTTGATGACTTTATAATTTTGCAATAGGCCGCCATTTTAAATTTGGAGGTCGGGTTGGAAAATTTATTTTAAGCACCCGAATAGCTATCTATTCCTCAAGTAACGTTGACTTTTGGTGAAAATTGCGCTTTTTATAAACGAAGTTTTTGGCCTACCGCGCGCTTCGGCGCTAATTTTACAATATAAAAATAATGTTGTCGATTTCGGCAATAGACTATCCTTATAGCAAATCATCACAGCTACAAATTCGATTAAAATACCTTTAGTTAATCCGAGGCTCCTGTGACGAGATATTTCGAAAAAAACTGAAAAAAAAAGCATGTTCCATTTCAGTTTTTTTGCAATAAACGTTCCGTGCCAGCTCCAAGGTCGACAATTTAGGGTCATATTCTGTGTATTTTTTTTGCCAATTTTTAAGCCTATAAAATTCTCGTTTAAAGATTTTCCTAGTTCAAACCCTAATTCGTCGGGACTATAAGGATACCACTATCACTATCGGTAACGTTATGAATTGTTCAACAGGTCTTACCTTATACATGTGATCAAGAGCGTAGCCAGTAGTTATCTTTAGGGGGGGGGGCGCTCAATGCAGGTGAAACAAAAAAGCCAAAAAAAAAAGTCGGTAGGGGCAACGGCAACAGAAAGCCACTGAGTAGTTTTGGTGTTTACTTGACCCTTTGGGGGGGGGGGGGGCGGATCGCTGCAGATAAAATAAAAAAGCCAAAAAAAAAGGTCACTACAGCGAACGGCAACCGCATTCCCCCGAGTATTTCGGTTTTTACTTGACCCTTTGGAGGGGCGATCGCCCCCATCGCCCCCCCCCCGGCTACGCCGTTGCATGTGGTAGTGGTTGTTGTAGAGCAACTAATCGGCAAAGGAACCATAGTTACAAGACACAGAACTTGCAAACACGCGGTAACCGACATTATAAAGGTGGATTTATATTATCCGGTCAGACACGGTGCGGAAACGTTACGTGTCCAGCAACACAAACATTCTTATATGTATTTCTTACTGAAGTATTTATATTTAAAGAATCGGTTCCGTTCAGGCACGTTGCATGTCTGACACATACCGTCCGTCATTGTTGAGAAGAAGAAAACTATAAGTATATAGTATAGAAATATATAAACTATATGTCTAAAGTCTCTGAAGAAGTTTCTATAAGTATAGAAACTATATGTTTGAAGACGAGAGATATAAATAGTACTGATAATATAAATATCTCCCTTCTTTGTCGGAACGTTAACGCTACGTTTCCGCACCGTGTCTAACCGGCTAATACACGGTGGAGACTTTAACTGGAATATATTCGCTAGCGGGGTGGTGAATGATTTTTCAAAAAATTCCCGAGACACGTCAACTTTTAAATGTATTTACCTACATTTTGCATGTAATATGAAAAATATAGCCCTTCAGGGGTGGCTGAAACCACCCTCGACATGATTTTTTTCAAATGCAACACTATGGCTTGTGACCACTCATTGTAAAGCTGGTGGAAAGAGGAATCCAACGCACTGATCAAATTTCAATTTTTAGTATGTTTGTAGGGTTGCATACAATTAAAACAATTTAAAAATTAAATTTATTTTCAACGTAACAATTGTAAACAAAATGTGCACCATTCACTTGTTGGCAGCATCCCAGTCTGTGGTAGGTTTCGTCCCTTACATTATGCAACATTTGCGGTGTTATTTTTCCGATTTCCTCTCTTATCCTTTCCTGCAGATCTGCTATGTTGGGTTGGGTTTCTGAATGTAAACCCTACTTTTAAGATGTCCCCACAAAAAGAAATCCAGTGGTGTAAGATCTGGAGATCTTGCTGGCCACTCAATATTACCTCGCCTCCCAATCCACCTACCGGGAAAAATTCTGTCCAGATACTGACGAACAATGGCAGCATAGTGTGGTGGGACCCCATCTTGCTGAAAGCATAACCTCTCGTCGGTCAAGTTAGGGTTTAAGGGGTTTGGAAATAAATGACATAGCACTGGCATTAGTTCGTGCTGGAGTAAACGCAAGTATCTTGCTCCATTAAGAGTGTCATCAAAGAAAAATGGTCCTACAATTATATCTTGTATTATTCCGGCCCACACATTAGTTTTCTGTGGGCGCTGAGTATGAAGTTCCCTCATCCAATGGGGGTTCTCTTCAGTCCAGTAACGCCAATTTTGGCGATTTACGTGCCCATTTAATGTAAAAGTAGCCTCGTCAGAGAAAACTATCCACTCTAAAGATAACTGGTTTTGATCAATACAAGTCATCAATAAATCGCAAAATTCCACTCGTCGATCTGGATCATCTTCAAGTACCTCTTGAACAGCTTGCATTTTATATGGGCGTTTTTTCTCATATTTAAGTATTTTTAAAACTGTTTTGTGATTAAGATTCATATCACCATATCCAATCATCATCAAAATTTTGATTTTTAGTGATTCAGTTAAATAAGACATTTTCACCAATTTGAAATAACACTTCGTTTCAAACTCTGAATACAGCATACAAACTAAATTACTCTTTGCGGCCGTGTAAAAACACTAGCAAAAAATAACAAATATCAGTTGTGGCAAAAAATTGCTTGGAATTTTTTGTGGGGATATATGAAAAGTAAGGTTTACATTCCAGAACTAAACAACACACATTTTGAGTACGAAATTGTTGCGTTAAAAATAAATTAAACTATAAAATTACGTTTTAATTGTATGCAACCCTACAAACATACTAAAAATTAAAATTTGATCAGTGCGTTGGATTCCTCTTTCCACCAGCTTTACAATGAGGGGTCACAAGCCATAGTGTTGCATTTGAAAAAAATCATGTCGAGGGTGGTTTCAGCCACCCCTGAAGGGCTATATTTTTCACATTACTTGCAAAATGTAGGTAAATACATTTAAAAGTTGACGTGTCTCGGGAATTTTTTGAAAAATCATTCACCACCCTGCTAGCGAATATATTCCAGTTAAAGTCTCCACCGTGTATAAATCCACCTTAACGAGCTTCCATAAATTACACAGGACCACAACATTTTTTTTCCAATGCGCGGAAGTACAGACTCAGAGCGGGTTTGTACCTTATGTTTTTGGTATCGCTAAACACGAAATCAAACCTCGGTTTTCCTCTTTTACCGCTAGTTTTTTTTCTAACCCCAAAAACACATTTATTTTTACGGTACCTTGATTACACAGGCACACAAAGCCAGAGAAGATCATTCCCTTTCTATGTTCTTCAATGCGCTGAATCAAATTCTGAGGTCAGGAAGCATTTACGACTGTCGGTTCTTCCCTAGGAACAAAAATCCCTATCAAAAACACTAAATCAGAAACCATGTCACATACATGACTGGCTTGTGACTTAGATATATTCAATCCTACGACACACATACCTACTCTTTAACCTCGAAAACATTGACCTCAAAAAACCCTATATCTGTGTTCTTGATTTGTGACATTGCTAAAGCGCAGCAAACGATGAAGAAGCATGAATATGATTCAATCAGACATATTTAATTCCAGAAATCTTAAGCCATATAATCCCGAAACTTTATACTCGGGATAAGTAGACTTCCATAACCACAGAACCCAGGACTGGCTGACTTCCATAACCCCGTGATCCAGGATGGGCAGACTGATGTGTGCTAGTCGAGTCGACAAGGCAGATGCACAAAATATTGGTTATGAAATTATGAGGTTATAAAATTTAACAGCTATGGAGTTTCGAGGCTATAGGGTAGAGAGATATGATTGGACCATAGTCATGCCTCTTCATTTTGTTGCTGCATGCTAAATTTTACAGGTCCTTGAAATAGGGTTTTTAAGATTAATGGATTTGAGATTGAGGTTATGGAATTTCAGAGATGGTATTTCGGATCTATGGGTTTGAGAGTCATGATTGGATCATATTCATTGCTTCTCATCACGTTGTGTCGCAGATTTCGCAGGACCTATTTATAAAGTTCTTTGAGGTTAAGGGTCTGGAGGTTATGAGGTTATGAGATTACGAAGTTTTTGAATTCCACTTAACCTTACTTAATTGTCAAGGCTGTTACATTATATGACAGCCATTATTTATTTTATAATTGTGACATTTACTTGTCAAAAGTTCGGCAACAACGCAGTTTCGCTTCGAGCTTCCATGTAACCGCTATTTCCATCTCGCTCGTCTATAGCAAGATTTAATGAGTTTTTTTTTTGGATGGCTCGTTAAAACAGTATTCCAGTCGCGGTAAGAACGGTTGTAAAATCTATTATTAACCTACGGACTCTACAAACTGGGTCATGCAGAGGTTCACTAGGATAAAATCCCGCAATTTTTTTGTTGAAGAATCCAAAAAGTTTATTGGTTTGTATAACTCAATCGGCAAAATCTAAATTTATATTTCTTCAAACCTCAACTACCTGTAGTTCCCCAAGAATAGCTTCGCCCGAATTGTTTTCTTGAAGAATGCAAAAAGTTTATTCGTTTATATAAACTCTATCGGTAAAAACTAAATATATTTTTCTTCAAACCTAAGCTACCTGCAGTGCACCAAGAATAGCTTCGCCCGCGAACTGCGCACAATGAACGAAGTACGACGTAGAACGACCATGCCCGAAATATGTATGATATACTCACAAATAAACAATAACAGACTGTGCTCGAAGTGTTCACTGCTGCATCTACGAAATGAGCATAATTTCAGGTTTTGTCCTCTGTGGCCAAGGGTAAACCTACTTTTGGTGCAGTGTATGTATGTTAAGATCTCTTCTTAAAGAACAATTTCAAATTCTTAGTGGATGGGTGTCATAAAAGGTTTTATGTTAAGATTAAAAAGGAAATTGTAATCTAACTTGGTGCTTCTGAAAAAGTCGGCTGGTGCACATGAATATCTGCATCAAGTTAGCATTTTACGAGGCATTAGCAGTGTACGAGGATGGATTTTTATGTCGCTAATCGACCTAGCCATGAACACAATGACAAATCTATTTATCAAACGCAAATAACTTATTAATTAATTATTTGACGCCACATGGTATAAACTTCTATAGGTATTCTGTATTCTGCCAGGCCACTTGAGTTGAAATCGAACTGTTTTTATAATTTTGGTGCAGGTTTGACTAATGAAAAATGGGTGAGAAGCGTCTTTGCTATTGTGTACGACATTTGCAGGGTGCGTGCGTACGGCTCTCAAAGTTCTAGTAGTTATCGAGTAACCTTTGCGAACATTGAGACATCCACCCTATACATATTTTCTTCTGATAGTGACCTAAACGCTGCTATTGACAATTATTTTGAGAAGTTACCAAAATATACATTTGTAAGAGATCTCGTTACTTGTAAGTTGTTACTAAGACGTTGTAAAAAGTGTATAATATATGTGAAAGGGTCATATGTTGAAGAATACATTCATTTTTTCTAATACATTTCGTTAGGTATTTTTTTTCGATGCTTTTTCTTTCATGGATAAGTAGATTACATACAAAAAACTTTCCATCGTATTTCTGTACGTTTAATAACGTATAATTTTGCAAGAGTTAAATGTCTCATCAGTCGTGACTTATCATGTAGCAAAAAATCTCAAATTGGGAAAGATGACTACAAATGTAGCCTCCTACATATTTGTAATTACGTACTTAAATGTGATTACTAGAAACTTGTATCACATTTTCATCTAAAACGGATGCAATGTTCAAAAGACACTGACGTGACAATTAAAACTGACAACACTGTACATTCAAACGTGATATGTACCTAAAAACAACATAAGGACAATTAAGTCAGATTTTAAGTTAATTATGTTTATAGGGTAATTATTTAGTGTCATTTCATAATGTACATGAGGTCGGAACCTACATAGATAAGTAAGAAATTAAAGAATTTAAAAAAAAAGAAACATACTTATTGGGTATAAAAGAAATCATTTCAACAATATCTTCTCAAAGGAAAATAATAAGGCTATTATAAACGCCAAACGCCTTTAGAAAAAGTAACGAAATTACCAACAATATTTTTAGCTCAAAAAAAGTCTCGACTTGCTCTCATATTTATAATCAACGAACAGGTTATCGTAACGACCAAATCGTATTAAAAATCGCAAAAACACACAAACACGCCGAATTTAAATTTATCTCATCATTAAATAACTTAATTTGGTAGCGTTGTTAACTGAAAGAGTGGGCGAGGTACGGAACACACAGACGGGGTAAACAAATTGCATGAAATGACAAGCTGCATCCCCATATGCCGGCCTAGATGAAGTCCGTACCCGGGTTAACATATGAATTAATATTATGCGTGATGCGACGGTTTTTAATAGGTAGGTACACACGGTATTAGTACCCGCCATTATTTGTGCATATTTTTCCCTTGTTTTGTCTGCATTAATTGCTATAGTGATTAGTAGAGGTGGCCGAAATGTGCCGCGGGACATAGGCGTACACATCATAATATAATACATGTAATAAAGTAACTAATATTAAATATAGTAACAAAAGCAATACATTCACACTTTATAACTATACATATACTATATGTTTGTAATACATACCCTCTTAATTAACTTGACGTAGCTTGGTTGAGATTACTATCGCGAATTGGAAAAGATTCGTAAAAACTTTGCAGCATCAGATACGTTTCTCTAGTTGTCTCCGAGAGTCTAGTTTGCTGTGGTGAAAATAAACGGTTTCCCAATAGGAACGGGCCGATGTTGACAGGCTGTGGCGGTCATGTTGTTTTGGCAGCGTCTGTCAAATATGTTGTTTATTATTCTTGCCATACTGCTGCCATGGCAAGTTATACGATTGAGCAGCACGTCCAAATGATAAAACTTTGCGCGCGTTGCGTCCATTTTACGGCGGACACAATGGCCCGTCAAAGTCGACTCTCCAACGTTTGGTGGCCAAATTCGAGACGACAGGTTCAGTAAACAATCTGCCAACACCAGTACGTCAAAGGAACGCCAGATCTGCCGAGAACGTCGCCGTTGTCCGTGTACATAAGTGTGCAGGAGAACCAGAAGTAGTAAATTCCTCGCTGTGCACAAGAACTCGGCTTTTCGCAGACTTCAACTTGCCGAATCTTGCGTCACGACTTGGGCGTGCACCTGTACAAGATTCAACTGACCCAGGAGCTCAAAGTTAACGACCATAGACAACGCCGGTTGTTCGCTGACTGGGCTTCGGAGCGTTTGGAAGAGGACCCTAATTTTGGTCGAAAAATCATCTTTAGTGACGAGGCGCATTTTTGGATGAATTGCTATGTTATCAAGCTAAATTGCCGTATTTCGGACGACGCCAATCCACACGAGGTTCACCCGGTGACAATGCATCCACATTGGTCCGTACTTTTTCGAAAACAACGTTGATGAGTTAACGATGATTTAACCCCAATAGACTTTTTCTTGTGGGGTTTTTTGAAGTCGCAGGTGTATGCCAATAAGCCGCAATCGACTGATGCCCTCAAATTGAACATAACCCAGGCCATCGCTCAAATTAGGCCGGATCTATGCGGCAAAGTAATTGAAAATTAGACCTGTCGCATCCGTGCCACCGTGAGAAGCCACGGCGGACATTTGAACGATGTCATATTCAATACATAATGGCATACATGGGTGTTTTAAATAAAAAAGAATTTCCTCTAATACCTCACACACAGCTTGTTTTATTCCATTTCAATACTGACCCGCCCTTATTGGAAAACACTTTATATGCTTATATTTTGAAACAACCGTTCAACATCTACTGATGTAAAATAATACTGGCAAAAATAAAATACTCTTTGCACTCACTTAACGAATCTGTATATGGGGCATTTCACGCCAACTAAGTGAGGTCAAAAAAAATTTCTGTTTGAAACATATCACAATCGATAGTACTTGCTAAAAAACTAACTTCCCTAAAATTTTAGATTTTCTGAGCCACAAGGAGAGGGATGGTGAGGGTGAGAAAATACAAATTTTCGTTTCGACTAAAATTTCAATTTTTTTTCGGTAAGAAAATGAAAAAAATTATAAAGAAGGCTGCAATGGTTTTCGATGTGTTTTTTTGCGTAGAATACGATAACAATATTTTCAAAATTATTAGGGGTAGTTTTCACCCTTATTTTGAGGATTGAAAGTTTAAAATCGAAATTTCGAAAAGTATGGCGATTTTTTTTTCAATTTTTTTTAAATTTCTTTCTTTTTTTTTTGTACTTTCGATTAATTTTTAATTCATAATGGACGTCGAACAGGAACTGGCCCAAAAACGGCCCAAAAGTGAAAAAAACGTGGTTTTAGCGTATTTTCTCATACTGTGAGATTAGAAATGGCAAGTGAATAATATATCCCAAGGTTTTTGGGGTCGCTGATTACGAATATAACGTCAGATTTTCAAAAAACAAAATGGCGGATCCAGTATGGAAGTCAACTTTTAAAAAATGGCTAAATTTTGAAATTTAAAAAATACCATCGTATTCTACGGGAAATTTTCTACGTTAGATTCGTAATCAGCGACCCTTGGAATATATTATTCACTTGCCATTTACTATCTCACAGGATGAGAAAATACGCTAAAACCACGTTTTTTCACCTTTGGGCCGTTTTTTGGGCCAGTTCCTGGTCGACGCCCAATATGAATTAAAAATTAATCGAAAGTACAAAAAAAGGAGGAAATTAAAAAAAAAATTGAAACAAAATCGTGTCATACTTTTCGATATTTCGATTTTAATCTTTCTATCCTCAAAATAAGGGTGAAAACTACCCCCAATAATTTTGAAAATCGTTTTATGAAATTTTATCGTATTCTACGCAAAAAAAAACACATCGAAAACCATTGGCATCTTCTTTTTAATTTTTTTCATTTTTTTATTGAGAAAGATTGAAATTTTAGAGTCGAAACGAAAATTTGTATTTTCTCACCCTCACCATCCCCGTGAGTGTGAGAAAAACTCACCGTGGCTCACCGTGGCTCAAAAAATCTAAAATTTTAGGGAAGTTAGTTTTTTAGCACGTACTATCGATTGTGATATGTTTCAAATAAGACATTTTTTTGACCTCACTTAGTTGGCGTGAAATGCCCCATATGCATCATCACAAATTTGTCTTAATTTGGTAAATTGGTATCCTTCTTTAATACTCTTTCGAACTTATTTTTAACTGGCTCATTTATTGTGTCACCTATAGCTTATAGCAGCAAAATTTCGTCCACTATTTGTAGTCACTCCGCTAACGACGACGCACGGTAGTTTTTTGGGTGTTTGCACGTGTGACATTTTATTAATGTGTAATACCGACGCCGACGATATATTTCTTTCAAATATAAGCATATATTTTCACCACAGCGAACAAGACTCTCGGAGACAACTACAGAAACTTATCTGATGTTACAAAGTTTTGTAACTATATTTAATATCATTTACTTTATTAGATGTAATATATTATGATACGTACGCCTATGTCCCACGGCGAATTGCGGCCAACTCTAGTCGTTAATGATTTTACATCAAAAATATATCATCCTTAGACAATAGATGGCAGAGGGTTATATCTAGTTATATGTGAAACCATTTATACTATATATTTGTGCGATATAACTGTTTAGCAAAATTTTGTGGCATATTGGCTTCTTCCGAAACGCCAACTGTGCTATACAAAACCCACTATATTTACGCACAAACTAAGAAGTTTTCCAAACATAACAATTTGTACACGATGCGATTTCTAACAAAAGATAGGAAGTATAGTCAAAATGGGATCACGGTCAAGGGTCAATGAAATATGAGTTTGGCAAATTGGGCAGTGTTCCTTCCTAGTACTTTGATCTTTTTGCTAACAGCAGCAAATGGCGCATATACGCTGTGACCTGCAGCTAACGATAGATAACATATCGCCACAATTTACATTATCGACAAAAAAAACGTATATACGAGGTGTGTAAATTAAGTAATGAGACCGGCAAAGTAGCGCCCGATCTAGCAACACTGCGGACACGGGACTTGGAAGTGCGGTAGATTAACATGTACACCTTCAGCACAAGTTTGAACTGGTCATTTGTTTTTTCTTTGTGACTGTTTAAACCGTTTTTTTTCTTTCTAGTGCGTTTTAAAAATGAGCAATATTAATTTTGAACAACGGTGTGGCTATCAGGTTTTGCCTCAGACTTGGACACAGCGCAACGTAGTCTATTGCAAAACTTCAACATGCCTACGGAGGCAGTGTTTTTTTCAAGAGCCCAAGTTTCTCGGTGGTTTAAGGCATTCTTAGAAGAGAGAGAGTTGATTGAAGATGAACCACGCAACGGAAGGCGTTCATCTTCAAGAACTGATGAAAATGTCGATAGAATACGGGACTTTGTGAGTTCAGATCGTGGGTTGACGGCCAGAATGATCGGGAAAGAGTTATATTTGAATCATACCATTGTTCATCAGATTTTTACTAACTGATAGAGGATGAGAAAAATCTGCGCAAAAATGGTTCCAAAAAAACTTTTCATAGGAACAAAAGGACATCAAGAGAGAGAGAGAGGTGACTTGTTGGAGTCGATTGAAAATGATCCGAAAACGATTTTATAAAACATGGAATGGCACACTTCAAGTTTTCCAAGACCTAAAAAGCAAGAATGAGCAAGTCGAAGATCAAATGCATGCTGATTTGCTTTATTGATAGCAAAGAATTATCTACAATTAACACTCTTACAGAGAGGTTCTTGAAAAAAACTAAAAAAAAGTCATGCGTGTGAGAGCAAACATCAAGAACAACTAGATATGGCAACATGACACTGCGCCTTGTCACACAGCCATTTCAGTCAACGAGTTTTTCGCCAGTAAAAACATTAATGTGGCTTCTCAACCTCCTTGTTCGCCTGACTTGAGACCTTGTGATTTTTTCTCTTCCCGAGATTGAAAAATCACCTCAAGGGACGTCATTTTGGGACCATAGAAAATATTCAAACGACTGTAACTAACCAACTGAAGGCTTTTCCAGTATATGAGTTTCAGCACTGATATGAGGATTGGAAGAACCATCTTCAGCGCTGTGTGGCTTCCCAAGGAAGTTATTTTAAAGGAGACAATACTGAATTGTCGTTCTATTCGAATAAAAAAAAATAAAAACTCAGTCTCATTACTTAATTTACACACCTCGTATAATAAGAAAGACACGTTACTTAACAGGAAGATAGAGGTTACTAATAAATGAGTTAACAAAGTGCCTAATCCCACATAATGAAGATTCTGGTTAATTCGCATGACGCGCGTGTTTTAATTTGAGGTGACAGGCTTTTAAAAAAAACGACAAAACAATCAAATGCTTAGGTCTCGCACCGAAATCGACACACGCTTCTATCTAAAAATGGATTACGCGCGACTGCGTCGTGCTTCCTGCACGTTTTCCCGGATCAGCTCGTGATTCAGATATGTTTTGATGATATTAAACTAATAGCGGAGTGCAATTTGCAACTCAAAGAGTATATACTTGTATTTACTGGTCGACAATTCGGGTCGACTTACTGGCGGGAGTCGTATAATTTTCGCAAATTTTAATTACACGCTCACACGATAGCAGGGTAGACCGGGGCTAGTTGGGCAGTTTTTCAAGATTTTCATTTTCAATTAGATGGCTATGAGAAATATAACTGAAACGAGAAGGAGCTTTCTGTAGGGCGTACAATAAGGCTCAATTTAAGTAATAAAACGGGTTTTTAAGAGTATTACTTGATTTTTTTTCTTCACCCTCTTTACGCTGGTCAAACAGCCCTATAGTTAGCGTTAGTTGACTACTGTTTTTGAACAAAATGAAGCTTCCTACATTCCTTCTGCCATTTTGATTTATTTACAGTAGGTATGTATCATGCCCTAATTTTTTTTGTTACTTATTCAATGGCTGTACTATTCCTTGTTATTAAGGAACAGTTGACTCAGAAGACTCAGTAAGTGCATTGAGCGTTAATCTATGTGAACTAATTAAGTTCACATACAGTTGCGTGCAAAAGTCTTGGTGCAGCGCTAAGAAGAAACGGTTTTATTAGATTTTCCAAAGTAAAAAAAGCGCCACATTAAAATACATATACATTACATCAATTCAGTCTTTACATAACTTGTATACATATAATAAATGCTAATACACCCATCTCATAAGACATTACATTGTGCAAACGAAACAAGTGCCTAAAATCGTGTTGCAAAAGTCATGGTGCAGGTGTGTAATATGCATGTATAGTGTGTGTGAATCCCTGTGTGATATAGTGTCAAACGTCGCACAAGTTAGTCTACCACTGTCTGTATAAGGGTATACATCAACAAGTGACCGAGTAAATATTTTATAAAAAAATCACCCCAAACGGAGAGAGCTTTCAATTGGCGAGCGGGAAATTATTTTAAAGCTTCATAAAGAAGGAAAATCGGTGAACACTAATTCCAGAGTATACCCTCCAATTCGTGAGCAAGCTTTTCAGCACTTACTCCGAGATCTTGTTTCACACAGCGTAGTATTTTTTTTTCATTGCGTTTGCTAAGTTTGCGAGGACGCCCACTGCGTAATTTGTTTTCCACTCTGTTTTCTTTTTTTATAGCGATCTATCACATGTTTTACTGTAGAGCGGCACCTCTAGTCTCTCTAGTCACCAATTCACCTATTTTACGGTGCGATTTTCCTTCTTTATGAAGCTTTAAAATAATTTCCCGCTCGCCAATTGAAAGCTCCCTCCGTTTGGGGTGATTTTTTTTATAAAATATATACTCGGTCACTTGTTGATGTATACCCTTATACAGACAGTGGTAGACTAACTTGTGCGACGTTTGACACTATATCACACAGGGATTCACACACACTATACATGCATAATACACACCTGCACCATGACTTTTGCAACACGATTTTAGGCACTTGTTTCGTTTGCACAATGTAATGTCTTATGAGATGGGTGTATTAGCATTTATTATATGTATACAAGTTATGTAAAGACTGAATTGATGCAATGTATATGTATTTTAATGTGGCGCTTTTTTTACTTTGGAAAATCTAATAAAACCGTTTCTTCTTAGCGCTGCACCAAGACTTTTGTACACGATACGACACTTTACCGTTAGTAAAATATTAAATACTTGAATGGAGAAAATTATTGAAATCTGTACCAAACTTTAAAAAGTTTGATAATACACTAGTCCAAAAAATTAAAGGAACAAAAAAATCCTAAATCAGTGAAGAATGCTCGCATCTAGATCCAAAAAAATATTTTTTTTTGAAGCATCAAATTTCTAGTTTTGAGATCCTTTGTTTTGTGATAAAAAAAATTGTGAGCTACGGTTATCGGATATATTTTTGGTCCACGGACTTGGGGATTTTTTTTTAATTAAATCAATGAATTGACCACATGGCTTATTTATTCAGCTTCAATTTGCTTTTTTTATATTCTATTTACAATTTGTCGCTGAGATATCTGACTTTTAATGAAAAATGATCGTTTTGTCTTTTATCATCGATATCTCAGCAACCAATGACCGCACAGTAATGTAAGGGCACTCAAAAACTTGAATAAAACCCCCTACAAGATCCTTTTTGAAAAAAAAATGTTTTTTTACCCTCAAAATTGATTTAAAGAAAAAAATAACTTGTTTTCGTTGTTTTAGTAAACCTACCGCGTATTCACAAATAATGATGAGAAATATGTTTCCAGGTTTTTTTTACAGCTTAATGTACCCACAATAACACTAAATTTATGATTCGATCAATCGAACCGTCTCCTCGGATCGATTGATCAATGTTTAACGAAATAATTAAAGGAACAAGTGTATTATTTCTGAACAAAATCTTGATCAAAATGAAAAAAAAAGCATTTTTTTATGAATCCTTGGAAATAGCTCACAAAAGATCTCAAAACTAGGAACTTGACGCTTCAAAATGGGTTTTAATCTAGAATATACTTTAAAATCTAGATACGAGCATTTTTCACTGAGATACAGAATTTCAAAAATCATCAAAAAATTTAGGTTTAATTTTTTTTGTTTCCTTAATTTTTTGGAGTAGTGTAGTTCATTTCACTTTCCAGCTAAATATAAATTGAACTCATATATGTATGTTAATTTCAATTTTATTTATATATCTATCCAAAAAGTCTCAAAATCGACACATTTTTAGTGTCCGAGGATGTATTTTAAGAATAATAGGGGATTTTAAAGATAATGTGTTCACATATGAATTGTTTTACAATATTTTTTATTCTTACCGGGACACCCTGGGACCAAGGTGTGGAACCGCTGCTCAAATTTTCAACCGCTTTTGAACCGAGAATGAAACCGCGTTTAGCAAAATTAAGGCACCATAATACGAGGTGTATAAATTAAGTAATGAGATTGATTTTTTTATTTTTTTTTATTCGAATAGAATTACAAACCAGTATTGTCTCCTTCAAAATATCTTCCTTGGGAAGCCACACAGCGCTGGAGACGCTCTCCATTCCTCATAACTTACCAGTGCTGGAACTCGTATATTGGAATATCCCTCAGCTGGTCGGTTACAGCCGTTTGAATGTTCTCTATGGTCCCAAAATGACGTCCCTTGAGGTGATTTTTCAATTTCGGGAATAGAACAAAGTCACAAGGATTCAAGTCAGGCGAATAAAGAGGCTGAGGAGCCACAATAATGTTTTTACTGGCTAAGTTTACTGAAATGGCTGTGTGACAAGGCACATTTTCGTGATGCCACATCCAGTTGTTCTTGATGTTTGTTCTCACACGCATGACACCTCTCTGTGTTCATTTACTGTTTGGTCGGGAGGCATCAACTCTTTGTGGACAATTCCCTGGCTATCAAAAAATCAAATCAGCATTCATTTGATCTTCGACTTGCTCATTCTTACTTTTTTGGAACTTGGAGAGCTTGAAGTCTGCCATTCCATGCTTTAGCGCTTGATTTCCGGGTCGTACTCAAACACCCAAGTCTCATCACCAGTAATGACACGTTCCATAAAATGGGGATCATTTTCAATCGATTCCGAAAAGTCAAGGCACCTTTCTCTCCTGATGTCCTTTTGTTCCTATGAAAGGTTTCTTGGAACCATTTGTGGCAGCTTTTTCTCATCCCCAATTCGTTAGTCAAAAGCTGATGAACAGTGGTGTGACTCAAATTTAACTCTTCCCCGATCATCCTTGTCGTCAACCGACGATCTGAACGCACAATATCCCGTATTCTATCGACATTTTCATCGGGTCGTGAAGATAAAAGTCTTCCGCTGCGTGGTTCATCTTCAATCGACTCTCTCCCCTTCTGAAAATGCCTTAAACCACCGAAAAACCCGGGCTCTTGAAAAAGCACTGTCTTCGCAGTGTTGCTAAATCGGGCGCTACATTGTCATTATTTAATTTAAACACCTCGTAACTTAATATATTACATGTATATTAAAGTAATTGAATAATGGTAGTAAGTAAAATTAATTTCCGTCTCAAAAGTTGAAGAATACGATTGTTTAACCTTATATACATTTAAGCATATCGTGAAATGAATTATTTATGTTCATATTAAACGTTTTTTTAATAATATGTTTTCTATGTGTATCTAGTTGGTCATACATTTTTTTGTGTGCATCCAAACATATATCGAGATGTGTATCACCTTAATTATTAACTCCATATAGAGCGGATGCGTTATAATAAAATCAGAAAATGTTAAATCAAAGCTCGGACTGTTCCGCCGAAAGAACGAACACTGATTCTCATTTGATCCGAGCAGCTCAATATGTCGAGACCCCATCGGATTCCGGTTAACGGCTCCGAAATCCGAAGGACGTGTAAATCCGGGGCCGGGCAGCAAATGCGCCATTAGCGCAGATACAAAAGTACAATATTTCATCGTCTCTCCTAGGCGAGCAAAGAGGCCGTTGCAGGAGCACTATTGCACCCATCGGCCGACCATCCATCTGCTTATTCTCGGGGCGCAGTTCTTTTCAAGCGCCCGCCGGCGATCATCAGTCAGCGTCACTTCCGGCACAATGGCGGGCGCGGGCGCTTTGTTCGGCGCCGCGGCGCTACGGCTGCCGACGCGACGCCGTGCGCCCGATCGCCCGAACGCCCCTAATTAATCGACTAATTGAAAACTTGGCGGATTTTTTTCGGGGTTCCCCCACAAAGCGGCGCGATTTATCCGGCGAATTTTTCGCGGGCGGCGATCCGGAACGCGCGCCCGGATCGGGAAATTGATGATTAATTCGAATTAAGATTTTTTAATTTAGTTCGCCGGCAAATCGCACAACATGTTTGCCTTTCTTGGAGATTAATTTTCGGACGGCAGGGGGGGGGGTTGTCAATTAATTAGGTGATTGTTTTCGTTAATAGGCGGAGGCATTAATAATTTTTCTGAACGGTTCTGAGGGTTGCGTTTTTTTTTAATAGGAGAAAGCGTTTGTTAGTTCCATAAATCAAATTACGGATTTCGGGAAAAAAGTCGACTTCCCCTTCTCCAGGGGCCTGTAACACAAATGGTACAAGGCCTACAATTGTAAAAATATACACGGTGGAGACTTTAACTGGAATATATTCGCTAGCGGGGTGGTGAATGATTTTTCAAAAAATTCCCGAGACACGTCAACTTTTAAATGTATTTACCTACATTTTGCAAGTAATATGAAAAATATAGCCCTTCAGGGGTGGCTGAAACCACCCTCGACATGATTTTTTTCAAATGCAACCCTATGGCTTGTGACACCTCATTGCAAAGCTGGTGGAAAGAGGAATCCAACGCACTGATCAAATTTTAATTTTTAGTATGTTTGTAGGGTTGCATACAATTAAAACAATTTAAAAATTAAATTTATTTTCAACATGACAATTGTTCAAAATGTGCACCATTCACTTGTTGGCAGCATCCCTGTCTGTGGTAGGTTTTGTCCCTTACATTATGCAACATTTGCGGTGTTGTTTTTCCGATTTCCTCTCTTATCCTTTCCTGCAGATCTGCTATGTTGTTGGGTTTCTGAATGTAAACCCTACTTTTAAGATGTCCCCACAAAAAGAAATCCAGTGTTGTAAGATCTGGAGATCTTGCTGGCCACTCAATATTACCTCGCCTCCCAATCCACCTACCGGGAAAAATTCTGTCCAGATACTGACGAACAATGGCAGCATAGTGTGGTGGGGCCCCATCTTGCTGAAACCATAACCTCTTGTCGGTCAAGTTAGGGTTTAAGGGGTTTGGAAATAAATGACATAGCACTGGCATTAGTTCGTGCTGGAGTAAACGCAAGTATCTTGCTCCATTAAGAGTGGCATCAAAGAAAAATGGTCCTACAATTCTATCTTGTATTATTCCGGCCCACACATTAGTTTTCAGCCCAGTAACGACAATTTTAGCGATTTACGTGCCCATTTAATGTAAAAGTAGCCTCGTCAGAGAAAACTATCCACTCTAAAGATAACTGGTTTTGATCAATACAAGTCATCAATAAATCGCAAAATTCCAACCTTCGATCTGGATCATCTTCAAGTAGCTCTTGAACAGCTTGCATTTTATATGGGCGTTTAATTAAGTATTTTTAAAACTGTTTTGTGATTAAGATTACTATCACGGGCCAGTTGACGGGCTGGAGTGATTGGATTTTCTTCCAGAGCAAGCAACAAATTCAACTTCGTGTCGTCATCAACAACAGCCTGCCTCTTACTCGGTACTTTCCTGACATGACCCATCTCTCGATATTGTGCCTCAATTTTACTAATGGTACCTTGATTTAGTGGTGGCAAGTCAGGATGCGTTTCTCGAAACAAGCGAACAACTTCGCATTGAGTTCGCGCCCTATCACCATATCCAATCATCATCAAAATTTCGATTTTTAGTGATTCAGTTAAATAAGACATTTTCACCAATTTGAAATAACACTTCGTTTCAAACTCTGAATACAGCATACAAACTAAATTACTCTTTGCGGCCGTGTAAAAACACGTAGCAAAAAATAACAAATATCAGTTGTGGCAAAAAATTGCTTGGAATTTTTTGTGGGGACATTTGAAAAGTACGGTTTACATTCCAAAACTAAACAACACACATTTTGAGTACGAAATTGTTGCGTTAAAAATATATTAAACTATAAAATTACGTTTTAATTGTATGCAACCCTACAAACATACTAAAAATTAAAATTTGATCAGTGCGTTGGATTCCTCTTTCCACCAGCTTTACAATGAGGGGTCACAAGCCATAGGGTTGCATTTGAAAAAATCATGTCGAGGGTGGTTTCAGCCACCCCTGAAGGGCTATATTTTTCACATTACTTGCAAAATGTAGGTAAATACATTTAAAAGTTGACGTGTCTCGGGAATTTTTTGAAAAATCATTCACCACCCCGCTAGCGAATATATTCCAGTTAAAGTATCCACCGTGTATATACATATCTTATCAGTGGCGACACTTGCTAAAAAAAATATGGAGGTTGCAAATAAATACTTACGAGAAATATGGAGAAACTGAAAATTGTCTTTTTTCAAATAGTCTTTTTTGAGCAACTCACTCCAACTCAGCACTAACGTTCATTAATCCGCGAAAAACTCCAGAATTACTGGGAGACGTGGACACATCATGTCATGTCCTCTAAAATGCAAGTTCAAACGCACTAGGAAGGACGCTGTTGGGTTATTTTTGTGATTTACTACCCCCGAATGATGGAAAATTGGGTGGAGCTCACGTGAAACTTTCAATTTTCTCAACTACTGGGGTCAAACTTGGGTTCGCATTCGAATTACAGATTGAATGTTCGAATGAATATGGTATTTAATACTCAAGAAGTTTTTCACTTTAGTCTGCCGTATTAGATCCGCCAATTTAAATTTTCAAAATCTGTTTTTAAATTTGTAATCAGCGACCTCAACAACTTCAATATACTGCTTTCTATCCAGATTCGCACAAATTTTTAGTTTTTGACCCCCATATTGGATCCGCCATTTCGGAATTTCAAAATCTGTTTTCAAATTTGATATCAGTAACCTCATAAACCCCTACATATGTAGGTATATCTTTTCAGATTAGCACAAATTTGTAATTTTTGTTAGCCTTATTAGATCCGCCATTTTGAATTTTCACAATCTGATCCCAGATTCGTAATGATTTAAGAAATCCTCTATATGCAGTGTTTCTAAACTTCCAAAACTATTTGAATTTCCAACCGCCATTTTGGATTGGCCATCTTGAAATTTAAAAATCTGATTCCAGATTCAGCAACTCGAAAAACCCTTATCAAAACAATTTCTGGTCTAGATTAAAAAAAAAATAATCAAAAAACTGCTCCGCACCAGGGGGTTAAAGATGCCATATTTAATCCGTCATATTAAATCTTATCATTCTGATATAAGATATGGATTAAGTGCCCCCAAAAACTATTGTATAATAAGTTTGGTTTAAATCCTTAGAAAATTAAGAAAGGATTTATATTTAATCATAAGATACAATACCAGAATTGGCACGTTTTTTTATCATATAAAATACAATACTAATGAACCGGTTAATATAATTGTAGAGTATCAGTTTCTCATTTTATTTCCAGGGGCGTCGACCAGCCCGCCTGTTACCTATCGTGAATGATTGTTCGGCCTCTGATCGGATCACGGGCGAAATTTTTTGCTTGTTGTGCCCGCAGGTAGTTTTTGACGTTCCGTCTGAGTATATGTACATTAATAATAATTTAATTTAAAATAAACGGGGCCCTAAAGTGAATGAAATATGGTTTTCTAATCAATATATTTAAATAATTGTTTAACGAAACATTTGTTATAAGGTAGCGTGGCCGAGCGGTCTAAGGCGCTGGTTTAAGGCACCAGTCTCTTCGGAGGCGTGGGTTCGAATCCCACCGCTGCCAACTCTTTTTTATTCTATCTTGACAGTTCAATGAACATTCAACCTATTTCTGCAAATAAATAATGTATATTGCATCTCTAATAAAATTTAATCCTATGTATGTTATTATTTAAACTAAAAATTAATAGTAAACAATTTTCAATACAGTGTATCCTCGCACTTCACTTTGTGTTAGATAAATAACTTTGTATATATCTAACTTTAAAACTACATTATTTATCATTATGCAAACTGATCCCGTACCAGTCTCTAACAATTATTACGATAACAATTATGTTAATCATCGATGTTTAATAATTCTCTTTGTTATCGCTCTAATTGGAAGAATATATGAGTATAAACATTGGCCGCGTTCATGGTTCATCAACGGACGGAAAATTTCATAACCAGGCGAGGAAAATAACTTCATAGGAAAAGAAAGAAAAAAGTTCCGGCTACATTAGACATGAGCTCTAATGGAAAAGTGGAGAATTATGCCGTGGCAAATTTAATTAAGGAATCTCGAACTGTATTTCTATAGCGTCCCAGGGTGGGTATGGAGGAGATCGACCCTCAAAAGCGTACTACTTTCGTTTTAAAGGACGTTAGTTAAACACCAGAACGTGAATTTAAAAAATAAACCATTACTAACTTTAATTCGTTATTTATTACAGTAGAACCGATTAACCGGGGGGGGTTTTCCGGGCTGCCGGATTATCCGTGCCATAATTTTCCATTATTGAAATTGCATTTTTGAATTTTATCGAAATAGCGTTACCGCAAATTACTCACGGAAAGGTACGATTCCAGTCCTTTATTCAAAGCTCTAAATACTAGTTTTATATCAAGTTAACCTACCTAGAGTTTTATTTTTATTTTATACTTTTAGTTTTTTATCTTTTTTTATTTATTACTATACTTGAACATACATGTTAATAGACACGTATTAATATATTTAACAGAGTACACTTCTAGAATACGAGGTGTGTAAATTAAATAATGAGACTGATTTTTTTAAATTTTATATTCGAATACTTTAAAAACAATTCAGTATTGTCTCCTTCAAAATAACTTCTTTGGGAAGCCACGCAGCGCTGGAGACGGTTCTTCCATTCCTCATAGCAGTGCCGGAACTCATATTAGAAAGCCTTCAGCTGGTCGGTTACAGCCGTTTGTAGTTTTCAAGTTCCGTCTTGAGGTGTTTTTTTCTTACTCGAGTCAAAAAATTCACTAGAATATTTTTACTAGCTAAAAACACGTTTACAGAAATGGTTGTTTGACGAGGTGCATTGTCGTGATTCAACATCCAGTTGTTCTTGATGTTTGGTCTCACATGCATGACCCTATTTCGAAGTTTTTCAAAAACCTCTCTGTAAAAGTGTTGATTTACTGTTTGGCCTGGAGACACAAACTCCTTGTCGACAATTCTCTGACTATAAAAAAAGTTAATCAGCATGCATTTGACCTTCGACTTGTTCATTCTTGCTTTTTTTGATCTTGGAGAACTTGAAGTGTACCATTCCATGCTTTGGTGCTTGGTTTCCGGCTCGTACTCAAACACATTCTCATTCGTATAAAGTCTCATCACCAGTAATGACACGTTCTATAAAATGGAGATCATTTTCAATCGATTACAAAAGTCAAGACACCTTTCTGTCCTGAACGCACAAGATCCCGTATTCTATCGACATTGTCATCGGTTCTTGAAGATGAAGGCCTTTCGCTGCGTGGTTCATCTTCAATCGAGTCTCTTCCTTCTGAGGAAGCCTTAAATCACAGAAAAATCTGGGCTCTTGAAAAAACACTGTGAGCTGTATCCAAGTCTGAAGCAAAACCTGATAGCAAACTGTTATTCAGAATTAATGTCACTCATTTTTAAACGCACTAAAAAAACGGTTTACGAAAACAGTCACAAATAACAAACAAATGACTCTTAACAAGTTCAAACTTGTATTGAAGGTGCATTACATGTTAACCTACCGCCCTTCCAAGTCCCGTCTCCGCAGTGTTGTTAGATCGGGCCAGTCTCATTACTTAATTCACACAGCTTGTGCGTTCAGATCGTCGGTTGACGACAAGAATGATCGGGAAAGAGTTAAATTTGAATCACACCACTGTCCATCAGATTTTGACTAACGAATTGGTGATGAGAAAAATCTGGGCAAAAATGGTTCCAAAAAATCTTTCGCAGGAACAATAGTACATCAGAAGAGAAAGGTCCACGACCCCGCGGGATGCCCCTAACACGAAATAAGAATTGTCCATCAAGAGTTTAGCCTCGAGGCCAAATAGTAAATCAACACTTTTATAGAGAGGTTCTTGAAAAAAAAACTTCGAAAAAGGGTCATGCGTGTGAGACCAAACATCAAGAACAACTGGATGTTACATCACGATAATGCGCCTTGTCACACAGTCATTTCAGTAAACCCGTTTTAAACCAGTAAAAATATTCCTGTGGCTCCCCAGCCTCTTTATTCGCCTGACTTGAGTACATATAACTTTTTTCTCTTCCCGAGATTGAAAAATCACCTCAAGGGACGGCATTTTGGGGCCATAGAAAACATTCAAACAGCTGTAACCGACCAGCTAAAGGCTATTCCAGCACTGCTATGAGGAATGGAAGAACCGTCTCCAGCGCTGTGTGGCTTCCCAAGGAAGTACTTTTGAAGGAGACAATACTGAATTGTAATTCTATTCGAATAAAAAAAAATTAAAAAATCAGTCTCATACTTAGTTACATTGCAACAAATAATGAGTTTACTTTGATGGTATCTTATGTCTACTATAAGTTTAAGGTCTGTTATACGTTTTCATCAAAATATGGACACCTAACCCATTATAATTTATGAAAGACGTTCATTCGAGTTACCTGAATCGAGGTTCTTTTCATAAATCTAGTCGGCGGGGCATACGATTCTAATTTATACCGCTATCACAATTGTTATCGCTTCCAGAGTAAAATAAAAGCGCGAAGCATGAGAAAACTTTCATATCAGCAGAACTTAAATCTGAAATATTGGTAGTTTAAGAGCGTTTTATCAAGTATGGCGTTTTATTGTTTCCCACTGCAATCCTAAACTATACCCGTTTATAACCGAAAGCTTGCTCTTTAAATATGTCATTATATTTTATTAGAAATGCTTGTTTACTAGCCGCGGTTATTGATTTAAATCGGAAAGAAGGGATAACCCGTGAATTATTGCCAAAAAGCACGTATTCAGGTTGAAGATGTCCATATTGAAGGAGAATGATAACGCAGTAAAATATTATACAAAACTCTAAAAAAAAAGGGGAATCGTTTGAATATCAAAACATATGGTCGTCCACGATTCGGTGTTCAAATTAAATAGACCAGAAATGAAAAAAAATAAGAAAGTGCTGTAATTTCACCAATTGAGAAGCAAATGTACAGTTCTAATACAAATACCAAAAAAAATTCAGAGCGTCAAGTCACTTGAAAAGTGAGAAATCAGTTATTCCTTCCTCCTGAAAAATTTTAAAAAGTGGATAATGTGAGTTTTGCATCTATACCCCTTATATATACATCTATTGGTTTAAAAGTTGTAATGATGTTCAATTTTGACTAATTTTTCAAGTGAACCACTTTGCCAAAAACAAATTTTTTCTAAATTTTTATTTTCACTTTTGTTAAGTTGAGAGAAATATTGAGTGTTTCTCCCAGGTGGTCCAGTACCTAAAATGTTGTTATTATTCGTTAAGTACGCCAAAACCCCAAACTCTTATCAGTATATCTTTCTTATATATTTACAATGACAATCTACAATTTTATTTTATGGCTATAATAATTAACAATAAATCGAACTCATCAATGTTTTTGTCTAAACACTTAACCTTGATCGTCTATTTTTTTTATTAAATATTTGTAAATACGTTTGGTTCCTACGTTGCAAGATAACAGAGGTAGGAGAGGACGGGGCAAAATCGAGGAGACGGATCAAACCGCTATGATATTGTTACGAATTTCACTTCAAATTAATCACTTCTTCACATCTAAACACTTTTATTAAAACTCTACAACTCTGCGATCTTATCTCTTCAACATTCAAATCACAACTAACTCTATCCTAGCAACAACACCAGTATTTATAGTTTCTACATTTCTAGAAAATTCTTTTGACATCCAGAATATTCAATATGTCATTCCATACAATTCTTTACTAATAGCTAGTGTGTATAAACTAAATAAACTAAGTATGTAAACTATAAAACTTAATAAATGTCAGCTGCCACAAATGTCACTTTTACAAATGTCACAATATAAACATAAATCTCTGTATCATAGCATTTAAAAAAAATGTCAAAATATGGAGAAATTAAGTTTACAGAGTAACCGGACCTCAAAAACATATTTTTATAACAACATATATAATTACGAGGTGGTTTGATAAGTCCATTGATAAGATATTTGAATTTCCCGCGCAGTAACTTTAATGGCAACACTGCTCCCGTCAACTGCCATCTATCAGTAGACTAATGTAAAATTTTGAGCAAGCTACGACATTTAATTTATGTTTGACAGCCATTGAAAGCAGCTAACCTCGTTAATTTCCACAAAAATGGAAAAAAGGGAATGGAGGTGGGTAAAGATCAGCCTTTTTTCGCCCATGAAAGTGATGAAAATTCAAAGTTTTTATTCAAGTATCAAGTATTATCATATGTATGTGAAGTTCAGGTTTTGATCTTTACATTTATTCTAAAATAGTAAGAAAAAAAAATAACAGGTCTTATAAAGAGGTCATCGAACGTGACAGATTTGTCGAATTTTTGCAATTTTAAGCGTTTTTTTCTAACTTTTATTTAAAAAAATCTGTTAAGCACTTCATGCACCACTATATTTTTTAGTTTCTCAAATACTACAATGAATAATCTTCTTAACTATGCACTTTTGATGCATCGAGTGCATCTATGTTGTAGGAAAAAAATAGCTTGTCCGCGAGTCAGTCACTCATGCGTCATGTGCGTGTTCGAACATGTCTTGATCTCGCCCGAGTTATATAGTAAAAAAAATATTTCTTTTGTTTCCTTGCCATCATTTTACGTAGTACTGTAGGCGTTTTCTGTATTTTATCAAAAAAATAATGCCTAAAATTCAGTGTGATTCTTGTAAAAAGTGGTTAAAATCTTGTAAAAAGTGATTATCGTGTTATTTCTAATAAAAAAAATATCTGTTCTGAGACGACATAAAAATTTCGATTTACAAAACAATGCCAAAGTGTGTTCTACATATCGAAGATACGCAAGTCGTAAGTTAGAGACTAAAAATTCTTGTACATCTTCGAATGTTGTCGATAATGTAAAACCTTCTGCGAGTACACCTACGAACTCTGCTGCAGAAAAACGTAAAGTAATGTTGTCATTACCTCGATGTCATAATTCAAATACGCGTTGCGTAATATGTAATCGTGAAAAAAATCTTGTGACAGTACTTCTTGTGATATTAGAGAATGGCTCAAATCTAATGATGTTATTATCATTGATAGAGGTTTCCGAGACTGTTAGGAGCTTTTAGAAGAAATGGGCCTAGTACCTAAAATGCCAGCATTCCTGAATAAACAAGCACAGTTCTCTACAGCAGAAGCAAACGCGACACGTTTGGTGACAAAGATGCGTTGGATAGTTGAAGAGGTAAACGGCCAGCTCAAGAATTAGAGAGCTTTGAATAATGTTATACCGAATGTTCAAATACCATATATTGGAGATTATGTAAAAATCGTGTGTGCAATTCTTAATTCTTTCCGTCCAGCGAGAATTAAAAATGTTGAAACGACAATATAATTGCCCAATGAATGCTAGATTCAATGAAGATGCCCAATTACTTACAACAAACAGTTGAAGAAAATGGCTGGGCAAGAAAAAGAGCGATATGGACTCTGATCTTCTAGATTTTCCACGATTCACATGGGATGAACTACGATCTTTAACTCTTGTAATATATCAGCTTAAGCAAAGCAGATCATACACGCATGAATACCTAAACCAAAGGGGGGATATATTCTCTTTACGTACATCGAGACGATTCCTCAGTTATTCGACCTCAGTTGAGATCACGACACACAAGTTCTAAAGTATATGACCTATGGATAAAAACAGGTATAGGTCGGTTGAGTAGTATTGTCAGTGAAAAGTTGGTGCCAGAGTTGTTGGCTGCTGTGCCCATGTTGCATCTGTACTTTGGTACTTGGGGTACTGGCGCCATAATCAAACTCAGACAAAAACACCAAGTCTTGGATATGCAGATATACTTCAAGACGCTGCTACTGGATGGTCCAGTGACGATTCAGCCAGTGAAATCGAAGGAGAAATATAATTTAAGACATTTGTTACAAATACTTTAGTATAGTTAATTTCTTCCTGTTGTCTCTATTTAATAAAATATTTTTTTGAAAAAACCTAGCATGTTCAGTTCGACTGAGTATCAGTTTTGAAAATATATATGTATAATATGAATTTGTCGATGGGCGAAAAATGGCCGATCTTTACCCACCTCCTTTGTGTGCTGATTAAGCATTACTTTTTTCGCCAAAGAAACATTACCGAAACCAAGGAGAGGCTTGATAAATACTATGGGGACTCTGTACCATCAATTTCAATGGTTAAACAGTGGTTTACTGAGTTCCGTTGTGGCCACACCAGTACAAGTGACGCTGAACGTTCAGGTCGCCCGAAAGAAGTCGTTACGCCAGAAATCGTCGATAAAATCCATGGAATGATATTGGACGATCGAAGATTGAAAGGGCGTGAGTTGCCTGAGGCTGTAGGCATCTCAACTGAGCGGGTGCATCACATTCTGCATAAATATTTGGATATGAACAAGCTGTCCGCGCGATGGGTGCCATGATTGCTTACGATCGACCATAAACTCAACCGTGTGACCACTTCAAAGGAGTGTTTGGGGATGTTCAGCCGCAATCAAAACGAGTTTTTGTGGCGTTTCGTTACCGTAGATCAGACATGGATCCATCACACCACACCAGAGACCAAGCTTTAGTTGATTATTTTAAAACAACCCTTTTTCTCCAAATATTTTTTTTTTCATTTTATAACTACAAAAAAAGTGTTTTCGTCAATTTGCTCTAGAGAATGGAGTGAACAAAGCTCCACAGAAGAGTATATCCCATGAAAAAGTTGGAGAAAAAGAAATCATCGATAGATAAAGACTTGATGAGATTTTCAGATGAATATGGTGCTGAAGAAAGAAAGAAATAGTCAGCAACAAAATTCATCATTCATCATACATTCACTTTTTGAAGGTGAACAATCGACACAACAGTGGGTTTCTACCGGTGAACGTGCACCGAAGAAGAAACAAACACTTATTTTGAGGGCCTTGAGGAATCATATTATTTAGAAGGAATAAAAAAATTAGAAACGCGTTGGACTAAAATGTATCAAGCTAAAAGGAGATTATGTAGAAAAATAAAATGATTTTTCGCCGAAAAACAGATTTTTTTCCTTTAAAAGTCACGGACTTATCAAACCACCCTCGTATCTTTATCACTTTACGTTGAAGTTATGTAAAACAGTGTGAACAGATATGGAATAAAGACATTCCCAATATGACGATGTTTTGTTTATTTCAATTTAGTTGATTATTTTAAAACAACCCTTTTTCTCCAGATATTTTTTTTTTTCATTTTATAACTACAAAAAGTGTTTTCGTCAATTTGCTCTAGACAATGGAGTGAACAAACATCCACAGAAGAGTCTATCCCATGAAAAAGTATCACTGTGGTATTGAACAAAACCGGAAATTATATTAAAAAAATATTTTTTTCTCTGGTAACCAGGCTTTTTGTGACTTAAAAGTACTTCTACCATTTCATAACCACATAAACCACCTCGTTTTTTTTATGCTCGTCCAGTCTGGTAATAGTAAAATATGTTCGGTTCTGTAACTGATTTTATCTGTAAAATATTGTTCACGGTTTTACCCCGCTAACCCCCAATCGTTATTCACGAATCACTTTGTTTTTTCTCCTGCGTGAATCTAGAACTGCGTCTAGTTATATCTATCAATGAGCGATAATTGTTATGATTGCGATTATGTAGCGAAAAATATTTTTAATACATAGATATGAGGTTATTTTTTTTACTCGGTATTCGCCTACCAGCCAGAGAGTCTAGCTGTAAGGTCACTGCCGGAGCCAATAACATCGCAACAAAACAGACGGCTTATTTTTAACTCGCAAGTGGATCGCTTAGATAGACTAGATAAATTCCAAAAACAATAGCCAGTTCCCTGAAATGTTTTTATTGCATTTTTGCCGATACATTTTTATACACAGACATGACATGTTTGTTTTATATCGACGTTTTATCGGATCATGTTTTGAAGGGGATAAAATCGCTATCAAGTAAACCCGCTATCAAATAAATTACGCGTACGAAAAATCAGGAAATTGTTAGAAGGTGACTAAGCTTCAATTCGGCGATGGGGTTTTTCCAGCCATAAGACTCGTGTACCGATTGTAGGCGTAAAAAGGCAGCTGGATGAGTATAACATGTTTGTGTTAACTCTTTCTAATAGCTGCTTTACACGATAATAATTTACATCAATTTCTATATGTAATATTCAAGATCAAAGGAGACATAACTCTAAATAAATGCATATACCTACTATACATAATTTACAAAAATTCAAACACCATCAGTGACACTTGACTATATAGTACGGTTGTTTAATCTGAACATCACATAAGTAATGCAAAGCAACTTAAACAAAGTCCTAGAGCAAATGTTCAAAATGTTGTCCAAATATTCCAAATCCGTACAATTGGAACATTATATTCCATCACCTCTATAGCCTCACAAAGTTCTTCGATATTGCTTTGCGTGCTTCTAAACAGCTACTGTATTTTCGAGATGTGGATAAATAAAATACTTGTACTGTAATCATTGTAAGATCTAGAGACCTTGCAGAAAATTCCACCAATCGAGTATCCAAATAAGCAATTGTGTATAAATTGCAATTGTGCGTAAATTGAGTAATGAGACTATTTATTTTAATGAGATATTTTAATTTTTTTCATTCGAATATAATTACAATTCAGTATTGTCACCTTCAAAATAACTCCCATTCCTCATAGCAGTGCTGGAACTCATACACTGGAATAATATCCTTCAGCTGGTCGGTTACTTTACGGTTAGGCGTTTGAATGTTCTCTGTGGTCCCAAAATGCCGTCCCTTGAGCGAATTTCAATCTCAGGATGAGAAAAAAGTTACAAGGATTCAAGGCAGAGGCGAGCAAATTCAGTTGTTCTTGATGTTTGGTCTCACACGCATGACCCTTTCAAGTACATCTCAGTAAAAGTGTTGATTTACTGTTTGGCCTGGATGCACAAACTCTTTGTGGATATCAAAAAAGATCTTCGACTTGCTCATTCGTGCTTTTTTGGGTCTTGGAGAGCTTGGAGTGTGCCAATTCATGCTTTGGCCCTTGGTTTCCGGGTCGTACTCAAACACCCAAGTCTCATCATCAGTAATGACACGTTCCATAAAATGGGAATCATTTTCAATCGATTCCAAAAAGTCAAGACACTTTTCTCTCCTGATGTGCGTTTGTACCTGCGAAAGGTTTTTTGGAACCATTTTTTGCGCAGAATTTTCTCATCCCCAATTCATTAATTCAAAATTGATGGGCAGTGGTATGATTCAAATTTAACTCTTACCCGATCATTCTTGTCGTCAACCAACGATATGAACGCACAAGATCCCGTTTTCTATTGACATTTTCATCGGTTCTAGAAGATGTAGGTCTTCCGCTGCGTGGTTCATCTTCAATCGACTCTATTCCTTCTGAGAATGCCTTAAACCATCGAAAAACCTGGGCTCTTAAAAAAACACTGTCTCGGTAGGCGTGTTGAAGTTTTGCAAAAGTATCCGTTGCGCTGTGATAGCACCGTCGCTTAAAATTAATGTAACTCATTTTTAAAACGCATTAGAAAGAACTGGTTTACGAAAACAGCCACAAAAAAAACAAATGACCGTAACAAGTTCAAACTTGTCCTGACGATGCACGCAGTGTTGCTAGATCGGACGCTACGTTGCCAGTCTCATTACTTAATTTACGCACCTCGTATAATAGCTGTAATTCCAAGGAAAATATTTTGCGGACAGTTTCCAAGATATGCCGAGGTAATTTAATTTATGCTTTTCGCAAGTTTTGTTTGAAGTTTTTTCCAATTATAATCTGCTATTTAGGTCTAATATAATAATTCCCTAAACTATGATGTAGGTCACATGCATCCTTACGAAAATTTCAGATTCAACCAGTCGCAGCCGGTACTTGATTATGTTTAAGTTAAATAATGTTTAACAATATTTTTCTACATATAAACATTACACTCCTTTCGTATTTCGTACTAGAAATATACATGTTCCGCAGATGTTATTTGAAGGGAAAAAGACTGCTCAATGAAAACATTACTGTCTGCAGTAACGTTATCGGGAACACGTCCCTTTGATGTCAACACACGCTTTTCGAGCCGCTGACAGGCTCATGAAAGTAAACCCACGTGTTGCTGTCAATTCTCATGGAAGAATAAACAGCGTCGAAACAAGTATTATTGCTCGTATTCGGAAAACATAACGACCACTTTATTTGAGAGAAATATTCGCAAGGACTTTCCAGGTGAATCGCGCACTAAACCTACAACTGCCGGTGAATTAATTTAAAAAAAAAAAACATTGTTTGCAGGAAACAAATGAGAAATGACTAAATATTCCCGAGTGGAGCTGGAATCTTCGACGTAGAAAGAAGAATTTAAAAATGTTTCCATAAATGAAACATTACAATCTACTCGATGCTTGTTTCGCCAACCATCATTAGGAGACGATTAATGCTTAATTAATTTAATTTATTAATTTATAATAACTATTTAGCGTTTATTACGTTTTTCATTAGTTTTACGTGAGCCATCTGTTCCTTAAATCTTATTAAAATATATCGTTTTGTTTGCCCAATATAGGTACTTTAGCATATAATATTTAAAATTTACTTCACAGACTTCTTATTACTATTTACTTTATCTTTGAGATTGAAAAGTTTGACACAAAATTGTTGAAAATTTTGAATTTGCTGATGTTTACCAAAATAGTTCCTATATTTTCGAAAACTTCATGTAATCCGTGGAAGAATTTTGGTTCGTAAGGAGGAACGATAAATTTAAATACATAAAATAAATTTAAGGACATTTTCGTGTAATAATTTTTTTCAGAAATAAAACTTATTGAGTTATTTATTACTTGACTTATCTATTAGACCTGAACCTATCAGACATACGTTTGAATTGGCAAAGCCTACTTACTTTGAGCTAAACTTTTGCTGAACGTATGTTACAAATATGTGTACAATTTATGTCAATGAGAGTAACATAACAACGGTCTCTCTCAGACAAAGTTTTATGAATCACCTAGTGATACAGTGTCAATATCGGCACAAGTCTCCATGTGACTCAGAAATCGAGATAGATTGAGACATGTGTTGATAAGTTTATTTCTTCACATTTTATTTCCCGTTGTGTACATTTATTCGAGTATTCATTATTGTATTATGATGTATCAGAGGCGTAACAGGGGGCTCTGAAGGCACATGCCCCTCCCCTCCCCTCAGTTCCGTATGTGCCCTAATAGGGCGAAATAAAAATATTTCTCGTTACTATATACTTTTATAGGCCGTATATATTTTGCGTGCCCAACTAAAAATCCAAGTCTAGCTACGCTACTGTAATGTATTTTCAGGGAACTATCGCTTTGTTTGAACTGTGACCTGAGTTCGACTCTGTTTCGGCTCACCGGAATAGACGCTTTATTTATTACAAATCGTAGTTTTCGTACAAAACGCCTTTTCCGGGAACATTTAAGGAAAATTGGCGTCCCGCTTCATCTCGCAGCAATCTTTGATTAAACGACAAAATGACGTCCTACCACATTTCATTTATACGTCATTTAACCCAAGAATTAGTCTACGTTCTTGGAGTCGACGTCGAAGCGGAATTTAAAATTTTAATTTCAAACAGACCGTCGCCGGGGAAAAAATGCGACTTTACGGGTAATTGAAAAGTTGTGATAGAAATATTTAAATTGCCCCTGTATATGTTAATGCACGCCCGAATTGAGAGTCGGACTTTTCTTATTGAAGAGGTGTCGGATTAAAAGTTACGAGTTGGCAGTCATGACGGAGATGCCGCCGCCGCCGCCGCCGCCAACGGCCTCCATTTCATTTAGAAGTTGCAGAAGTCAAACTTTAATATTTTCGCGTTAAAGAGGAGGAAAAAAACGCGACTAAATGAGAAAAAGTTCTCAAAGAGGAGGCGGGGAGTACAATTTGCCATTTTACTTCATTAAATTTCTTAAATGGTGGAATGGCGCTCCACGTCGAGGCTTTATTAGGTGCCAACTTCGGGAAGTTTCCGGAGTGCATCTCTTCCGCTTATCGGCGACGGGAATACTAAAGAGGATGTTGGAAAAAGGGAATAAAAAAATAACTGTCAATAAATACATCGACACTACCATATTATTTATGCTTTTTGGGTTGCTATATCCAAATATTTCGAGCCCAGTCGCCATAATATTTGCCGGCCCTAAACCGGGTATCTGCTGCTGACCCGAACTTTGCAAATAACTGATTCACTGCTATTGTATCGTATATGATAAAAAACAAACATGAAAATTCTGGTATGGTATCATATATGATCAAACAGAATTACCTACTTTCTTAATTTTCTAGGGATTTGAACACAACTTGGTATACATTCATTTTTGGGGGTATTGAACCCATATCAGAATTACAAAATTCAACATGGCGGACTAAATATGGCGCCTTTAACCCCCTGGTTTGAAGCAAAATCTATTTATTTTTATTTTATTCTGGCCCGGAAATTGTTTTGATAAAGTTTTCTCGAGGTTTCTAATCACGGTTATTGGAGTTGCTGAATCTGAATTTTTAAAAAACCGTATGTAGGGGGATTTTTTAGATCATTCATTATGAATCTGGGATCAAATTGTGAAAATTCAAAATGGCGGGTCTAATAAAATTCTTGAGTATTCTATAAAATATTCATTAGACCATTCAATCTCTAATTCGAATGCAAACCCAATCTTGTACCCTCGTAGTTGAAAAATTGAAAGTTTCACATGAGCCCCACCCAACATTCTATCCTTCGGGGTAGTACCTAAATAAAAAATAGTTATTTATTATACAAGGGAAAAAAGTTTGGTTTTATGTCTGCTTTAAACACAACCTCGAGCTAAAATCTAATATTTTTCCGGTCTATAATACACTATTTTTTTTCTGACGGGAAAAAACGACGATTTAATATTGAAAAAAACATATTATTACAATTAATTACAAGTCAAAAAAATTATCGATGTGAAATTTGAAGTTTTAAACTGGTAGGCTGTTGAACCGACACCGTTGAACTTACACCGAAATTAGACCTGCGTTGCTAAGGAAACCTTTAAAGTAATCAAATATCTGTCAATTTAATTCTGTGATTTAATTTAAAAATTGCGAACTTAGTGGTTGTTTAGTAGTTATTTTGAATAACATTAAGTCATTCATGCAATGCACGTTTAATAATTGTACTTTTGATATAAAGGAAATGTAACTTTTGTATAATAAAATATTCTAAAATTAAATATCTAACCTTTACTTATGTGTATATATGTATATCCGGGAAAAAAGTACTCTTTTTTCCCGGGGAAAAAGTAATTTCATAAAAAGTGATATTTTGTTACCTGCCAATAGGGATAAAATGTCAAACGTTTTTCCCGTCACAGAAAAAAACAACTTTTTAAAGCAATTCAGACACATAAAAAAACCCTTGTACAGAATATGTGAAATGGTTTGGTATATAACTGAAAAAACTCGAAATTTCACCCCAACTCCTATTTTTAACCCTTCGAGGGCGACAGATAAAAAAAACAACTCTTACAATCGAATCAAATACACAAACAACTCTGTATACAGAATTTGTAATCGGTTTAGTAGATTGAAAAAAACTCAACATTTCTTCCCCAACAACTATTTTTCTCTCTTCAGGTGTGGCAGATCAAAAAAATAACCCTTGCAGGCGAATTAGAGACGCAAAAAACCCTTGCATACAAAATGTGGAATAGTTTAAAAAAAATTGAGAAAATTAAAAATTTTCCAACCCTTATTTTCACCCTTCGGTGGTGGTAAATCCAAAAAACCTTTTTAAAAAAAATTCAGTGACTCAAAGAACTCATTTATACTAATTATTATATAATTTTGTTAATTATTCGAGGGTGCCAGTTTTTACCAGACAGAGGCATTATTATTAGTGCGTTCGAGGTGTTTATGTCGTCGGCGTCGGTATTACGTTAATAACAAAATGTCAGTACAAAAAGTGGACAAAGTATATTCGCTGCTACAAGCTATAGGTGACGCGATAAATGATCCAGTTGAAAATAAGTTCGACAATGTATTAAAGATAGACACCGGTTTTAACAAATTGTTGATTATAAGACAAAGTGATGGTGATTGTATAGAGAACTACAATATAGAATGAAGACAAAAATTGTAGGTACTTTCTTTTTTTATTAGAGATCAACAAAAACCCAGAGTGTACCTCACAATCCTATAGCCCCATATCTAGGGATTGCAATCCGGAAAACCGGATCCAGTAATCCGGCGGATCCGACGTCATAAGACATCTATCGGATCCGGCACCAAGTTGCCGGATCCGGTAAATTAAAAAAAATACATGAAACATGAATTTGTTGACAATAAAACCGACTAGTGTACGAGTAGAAGCAGAAAGTGTCTTTTCAGCCGCTGGTTACATTTGTAACTCTGTAAGAAGTCGACTGGAAGATGATAAAATTAACACTATTTGTTTTCTAAGATATTTTTTTCAAAACCAAGTGATTTTTTTATTATTGTTTTACTTAAAATAATAATTTAAAGTAAGTATGTTAAAAAAAGAAGTTTATCCACTCATTATCGTGACAATTGTGCCATTGATTAAACAGATTTTTGGTGACTGTCATAATTATAAGAATGAAACTGCCTCGCGTTCCTAAATTACCTAATTATATTATTGTGATCTCAGTTGATAAGCTTGATTTTAGTTAAAATTAATATGTTACTTATAACGAGCCATCCAAAAAAAAGTCATCAAAGTTGGACGAGCAAAAAAATACGTATTTCTATTTTTAATCTTATAACCTTATTGAATTGTCAAGGCTGTTACATTATGTGACAGTCATTAGTTATTTTACAATTCTGACAGCTACTTGTCAAATGTTTGACAACAACAAAGTTTCAGTCTGAGCTTCAACATAACCGCTATTTCCATCTCTCTCGTTCAGAGCCAGATTTGACGACATTTTTTTTTATGGATTTATAATGTAATGTACGTTACATTTTACAAGATATCATTGATGTTGTTATTTGTGAAATCTAGTAAGTGAAACTGAACTTAACCGCCTGTCATTTCTAATTATTACTAAACTAATATAACAATTACAATCTAACTAGTTACACTATATCTACTAAATTTTTTATTGCCGATTCATATGTAAATGTTGATTAATTATAACAATATAAATAAAGTTGATGGCATATATATAAAAAGTTTTTTTATATATATACTTTGTAATACATTCACTTGATCATCTTTTATACAGTTGATTTTGGAATGAAAAAGCAAAATGATTTTGATGGAACCAATACGGCCAGATCCGGTCGGATCGATAGAAATTCGGCCAGATCCGACCGGATTGAAATTGGTACCGGATTGCAATCCCTACCCATATCCTTAAATCTAATAAACTAATAACTCAGGGGTATGTATGTAGATATGTATGAACCATGTAGGAAGCTAATAACCACTAAAAAGGTGTTCAAAGGGGTTAAGATAAAGACTCTGGGGAGGCCAAGGTAGTAATTAAATGTTATTGTCGATAAAATATTGCTTAACGACCCTAGCGTGTGCTTGGAGTCATAGACTCATATCTTGTTGAAATATAAACGATTCTAAGCTAAAGAAAGATCAAGTTTCTGGACGTATTGTTGCAGGGCATCTTATAGAATATTGACATAACCTTGTCCTGTCAGTTTTCCATCTAATGTAACTAAATTTCAACTCCAGATGCGCCAAGGTCTGCCCACGAAATTCGACCTACCTCCGTATTTGACTGTCGTTTTAACCAGTGATGGAAAAACGACTCTCCTTGTGTCCGCCAAACCATACAACGTTTGTGTAACCTTAGTAACTCAAACTGTCACAAGATATCGATCGTATTGTTTAAACGATTGTCAGACACGGATGTCGATCGATTCTTGTATGGAGATGTCAGTATTCTAAGAGATAAACTGCAAAAATATGTCCAGAAGCTTAGCGAGTCATTTATCTTTCAACAAGACGCTAAGCACACTTAGAGGGTCGGTCGCTAAGCAGTATTTTATCGATAATAATATTGAATTACCACCTTGGCCACCCCTCAAACACCTTTGGAATCATTTACATAGATCGAAATTCTTTATTCTCTCCCCCACACTCATTTCACGTATGGTATACATAAGTATACCCGATATTGATATATCTAAATAAACAAACATTACTTAGAGTGGGTACTGGAACCTTCGGCGTAGTAACAAAAAACTGGACGTTTTCCACGAAACACCGAACTACTACACTTTTCTCGACGGGCGTTTCGCCAACCAAGTTGGCATCTTCAGGAGAAGATTAAAACTAAATTCTAGCCTACACACTTGCACTATTTATACCAAATTTGTTGCCACGGTTCACTGAACCGTAAGTCTTTGTTTATCAGAGCAAACAGTGGACTGGTGGGTATCGGACCATTGTCCTTATTCATGCTACTGTTACACTTACGTTTACATGATTTCCTAAACTTTCAAAAGCATCCAACTGTCTAATGTTTGTTACATTTCTAATTAATTTCAAATTATTTATGTCTATCCTATGGTTGTTGTCAAAAGCGTGTTGGGCAACACAAGATTTTTTCTGTTCTGTCATATTTCAAATGAGCCGTGTGTTCTTTAAATCTAGTCAAAATAGATCTTTTTTGTTTGCCCAATATACTTTTGATCATAATCTATACAACTTATTTCGTATATTCCTGACTTTTCGTTATTGTCGATTTTGTCTTTGGGGTTACCCAAAAGCGTCTGTAGTTTATTTTTAGAATTATAAACCAAATTGATATTATTTAAAAAAAAAATTGTATCTAGTCCGCGGGTGAATTTAGGTTCATATGGTAACGAAGCAAATTTCGAATTGTCAGTATCTCTACGAAGTCGTGGAATTGTACAGGGTTCTCTTAAATGTATGCTTCCTTATTAACTTATCTGTGAAATAGACTGAGTAACCGTTATTCTTAGCTATATTCTTAATTAGTTTCTCATGTTCTAACCTCTTTACTGAGGGGGAAATTTAACAAACGATGAATTAGAAAATTAAAACTTGCCATTTTATGTTGAAAAGGGTGGTGTGAATCATTGGGAATACATCTAAGAGTCGCGGTCTCTTTCCTATATACATTAAACTCTAACTTATTTTCACTATTTCTAATAACTAATACATCTAAAAATGATAGCTGTTCATTGTGTTCCACTTCATATGAAAACTTTATGGTAGAGAAGCGGTTATTTAATTTTGCAACAAAATTATCTAAACTAATTGATTTTGTATCAAATACCGCAGATATCGTCCACATACCTGAACCAAACTCTAGGGAAATACTCGAATTTATCTTTTACTTCTGTCTCAAATTTACTCATAAAAATATTACTTAATATAACTGTTGCTTTTGTTTTATTTAGGTCTGAAGACATTATTTTATAGCAAACGGTAAGCTACTTGGGGAATTCTAAAATTAAAACACAAATACTGCTGTTTTGATTATCCTATTTAAATCCTGTTATGCTATGTGTTATGTCGTTTATGATTTCATGCGTGAACTGACCTTGGCTACGCTATCTTAAAACTAATATATTCCCCGGTTTCCAAATGTCACAAGTTGCGTAAACTTGACATAAAATTTAAGTGAAATCCATTAGTTTTTTTTTTTAGATCCACCAATTCCTTATTTGTACGGAATACGCAATCTATCGTTTGATACTAGCAATTCTTTATGGAGGCTCCTAGTTTGTAGAGTCGACGATGGATAACTGTTTCTGCCGTTGAATAGTTTGGCAGAATGCTGCTAGGTGTCGCCATATGAAATAATTTATTACAGATTTTTATAAGTGACCATTTATTGAAGATTTTTATAAGTACAAGTTTTTATAAGTCACTCCAACTGCAGATCAGAAGTTTTGAATGAACTAATTAATTTGGTATGAATTGACGCGCTCGGGGGAAAATAGAAACAAGCCACATTTTTGGTGAATTTGGGTTCTCTATGTAATTCAGTGAGGTTCTCTGCCATCAATTTTTAACACAAAATAATTTTAGTAACCTAATGTAACTTAACTGAAGACACGTTGCGTGCAATTGTAGGTTCCAAAAAGAACTTACTTTTGGCCCTCCATTTCTTCAGGAAGTTAGATTAAAATCTTATTAATGATAAATATAAATAATCTTAAAAAAAAACGACGTTTTCCACGAAACTACTAAACTTTTCTCAACGCGCGTTTCGCCAACCAAGTTGGCATCTTCAGGAGAAGATTAAAACTGTCAGAAGATTAAAAAATCAGTTTTAATCTTGTCCTGAAGATGCCAACTTGGTTTGCGAAACGCGCGTCGAGAAAAGTGTAGTAGTTCGGTGTTTCGTGGAAAACGTCCAGTTTTTTGTTTCTACGCCGAAGGTTCCAGTACCCACTCCAGGATAAATAATCTTATTCGAATCAAAATATGTAGCTTTTTAAGAAAATTTTACTTCCGGTTCTCCACCTGTTTTTTTCGGTAAGGAGATTTAGTTGAAATTCTATATATATACCTTTTATCGCGAAAACATGATTATATGCGGTTGCTGCCGGTCCGCCATTTTGTTTCCCTTTCGAGGAGAGTATTAAATTGAAATCTTATTTACAGAAAATATGAATACTCTAATTTGGATTTTTAAAAGTTGCTTTTATCGTAAAAAGCGGTTACTTTCGGGCCGCCATTTTGTGTTTTTTTGAAATATAAAGTACAAATTTGAAATCAGCGACCCAAAAAACATTAAATTCGATATAGTTTGACAAATTTTCTACCTTTCTCGATTTTTGGCCAGGATTTTCCGATTCTAACCCACTGTGCGACGTGTGCAAGTATTAGCCAACAAATTGGTACAATGTTGGTGGAATGGGAGTGAATAGACGAATGTTGACCATCATGGATAGCGGTCGTTCTGAAAATATAGTGGCGGCTTTTGTAGTTATGAGTAGGTACTACTTAAAATAAAAAAAAACTGACACTACTTATTGTAACTTATTTGACTAAACTAACATTACTTATTTGATCACTACATTAGATTTTTCTTTATTAATTTTTAATTACAAGCGATATAACGGAGAAATGTTAACACAGCCTCTTCCGTACACTTATTGTTACAGAATGAATAGTAGCGAAGCAAGGTTGCACAAGTATACACAACTCGTGTGAGTGCTACCACAAGTATAGGCAAGTATGGACTCGTCAAGTGTACCAATAAATGTAATGCCTTTGACTTGTGTCATTTTTACCGACAGACGATGGGAAACTAGTCAGTACTCACCACTCACCAGTGAGCAATGATTGTACAAGTTAACCACTCACACGACTTGGCAAGTATGCGCCAATAGCAAATATTGGCCAAGTACACCAGTCGTCTGAGTCCGACTTTAGAATATCCTGCCCTTCGGCACCGGGATGACGTACTATTGCGTAGGGGAAAGTGATGTACCTTAAGCAGGTATGTACCTTGAGCCAGATTCAATATTAGATACATCACATTACAGCAGAATCTATACACATGATATAACTAAAGCCATTGCCTAGTAGATGGCGCCACGCTATAACAGAAAGTGCAACATTGAGTTACTGTGACTATGAGAGACTTTGAATTGTATTTATTCCCGAAATAAAATATTTGGCGGGTAAGTGTTCATTTATCTACATTGAGACCAATGTGTAAATAGTAAATGTTCAGTATGTAGAACGATTTGTGTGTATTTCTGTATATAATGACGGTATTACACTCAAGATCGATATAACCTAAAATGTGTAATTCCAGTTGTTTCCGTAAAGCGTTGTATGTTGTACCTTGAGCCTCATAATGGTGTTGTACCTAGAGCTGGTTCAAGGTACAACACCACTGCTCAAAACCGAAATGGATTATTATTAATACTATTCTTCACTATTTTTTTCAGAAATGACGCGCAGCAAAAGAGGCGTGAAACGAACGCCTGTATCAAAATGTGACTTTGAAGCAGCAGTTGATTGACGTTTTGATGAACAATATATCATTTCGTGAAGCTGCTGAAGTACACAATGTTTCACGTGTTACTCTCATGAGACACATAAAAAAACATCTGCAGTCAGATGAAGAAAACTTCGAATACTATGCCTATTATGATACAAATAGGGTTTTCTCTAAACAAGAAGAAGAACTTCTAGTTTCGTATCTAAAACAGGCAGCACAGTTGCATTACGGCCTGTCATTAAAGGAGGTTTGATCACTAGCTTATCAATATGCACAAGCACATAACAAAACGTATACACAGGCTTGGGCTAGTGAACAGAAAGCAGGAAAATCCTGGTTACGTTGTTTTCGAGGAAGATATAATAGAGAATTATCTTTACGTAAACCAGAAGCTACCAGCCTTGCGCGCTCTACAGGATTTAACAAACATAGCGTGCATATGTTTTTTGACAATTATAAAAAACTATTACAAAAAGTTTTTACTAATTTTACTAGCTTCCTAGGTTTTTTATAAATATGACCAAGGTACACCACCATGCTGTTTGAGGTACAACATGTTGCTGTACCTTGGACCACATAGCTTTTATTTTTGTTATAATCTTTATAAATAAAAAGGGGTTATTTTCAAGAAATCTTTCTGTTTATGACTTAAGTATATTTTTAATACTCCTAAATAAAGTAAAAAAAAATAAAGAAAAGGTGATATTTTCTTTCAAAATCTATATCTAAAAAACTACGGTATCAAGGTACAGCACTTTCTCCTACACTCAGGGGGGGGAGCATCCATTAATTACGTGAGCTTAAAATGGGGGGGGTCCAGTAAAATCTCACCAACTTTTAAAAAATATACATTATACATATAAAAAAAAATATTAAAAAAAGGGTGATGCTGTCTGTTTTGAATTTGAATTTTATAAAATTTAAACAAATTCGTTATAATACAACTTAATGTTGTTATTTTTTTAATTTATGAAAATCGATTTAGTCATTTAACTACTATAGCGTAAATCTCACGTGAGGAGGAGATGGGTTCCGCCAAATCTCACTAAATCTCACCAAGGGGGGGGGGGGTCCAAATTAAAAAAATCACGTAATTAATGGATGCTCCCCAGGTTCTGGCGCCTTGGCAGCATCGGTCAGTGGCGTGCGTGTGCAGGGACAAGAAATACACGCGTATATAACACAGCTCCACAAAAAAAAATACCTCCGGGGTCTGAGTAGGTGTACTACATGTTTTTGGGGACGCTGAATCCGAATCCGATGTCTATTTAACTCCATGTCATAAGGACTTTTCAAACCTCAAAAAAACTTAAAAAAACCGATAACTTACTAATAGAAAATGAAAACCAAAAAATAAACCCCACACCCTTAATCCTTACTCCCCACACCACACCCCAACCTACCCTCCCTAACCAAAAAAAACACCCTGTTTCGACTATATTACACCTAAATACATTTCTATACACCTCCCCCTATTCAAACCATCCTACCTCAAATAACACCAAATTCACCCTCTGAGGCCGTACTGAGAACACCCCTTCGTCCTACAGGCTTTTCTAAATTTTACAACCCCACACTAATAAAAACATCCAATAGGCAAGGAAATAAAAAGGAAAGAATCTCTACGTCCTCGTCTTTTTGTTTGGAAATAACAAATAAAATTTAATTATAAATTTCTTATACCAGAAAGATAGGGTGTAATTACAAATTTACACATTTTGGTTGTTTGGGTTATTAGGTTATAGTATAGGATTAATAGGTTATGGGGTTAAGGTGTTGTAGAATCGATAGAAATGTAGTTTTAGGTCTCAATTACTACATCTAGCTCGTAGACACGAAGCGTCAGGGCTAAGACACTCATAGTGTCGTTTTTACTCATTTTCTGGGTTACGGGGTTATAGGGTTATTAGATAATGGGGTTGTGGCGTTGTGGGGGAAAGTTGTTGAAGGATTAAGGTGTGTGGGGTTTTATTTTTTATGGTTTTCAATTTTCATGGAGTTATAGAGCTAGAGATATCGAGACATTTCATTATTAAGCAGTTTTTTGAGGTTTATGAAAAATCCTTATGACATAACTCCATGTATAAGGATTTTTAATAATTAAAATAGACATCGGATTCGGCATCGTCCCCAAAAACATGTAGTACACCTACTCAGGCCCCGGAGGTATTTTTTTTATTTTTTTTTTGTGGAGCTGTGTAATGTACAAGACGCTTAAAAATACGGTTTATATTATCATAGAGTTTTATAGTGCCGAGCCCTGCGTTATAGCACATATTTCCGAACCCTAATAATTATATACTTTATTAGTTTATATGTTTATATACTATATTAGTGAATATATAGTATGTGTACAACAAAAATCGGCCAGTTATGAAAAAGGACAAACAGAAGTGACACGACAGATAAGAAGCAAACGCATACGCATCGAAGGTAGTGAGGGAATAAGCACGGCTCTCTTACCACCTGTGCTAGTCGTTAGAACGAAAAGTACAGAACTTGTCCTTTTTCACAACCGGTCGATGTCTGGTGTACACATAGTGTATATATTTGTATATACATCAAGGGCGTAGCCAGGGGGGCGATGGGGGCGATCGCCCCCCTCTCCAAATGGTCAAGTAAAAACCAAAATAGTCGGGGGATTGCGCTTGCCGTTGCCTCCAATGACCTTTTTTTTTTGCTTTTTTGTTTAATCTGCATTGGTCGCCCTCCCCAAAGAAAAATACTGGCTACGCCCTTGATATACATAGGTAAATTGTATTACCTATGACATACCTTTTAGGAATACCCTGTATAAAAAAGGGTTATCATAAGCAAACAACTTACCCATATATGCATATATTTTTCCTTACTTCAATAAACTGTATCTTTCTTTTCTTAGTAAAAAATGGTTGAGTCATATTGTATGAGGCGGGAACTGTAACTTTGAGAGACTATACGGTAACAAATTCTTATGACGATCCGTTTTATTATATTAATCCCTAACTAACTAATAATAACTAGTTTTGTGCGTTTTTATTTACTTCAGGTAATAATTAACTTAAAAGGGACTGGTAAGACATTGTGAAGAACACTGTAGTCAACAGCAGAGACCAAAATTGCAGGATATAACCTCATTCTACACTGATTATTCTACAGATAACTTTTTCAGCAAACCCGGTGATGTAGTAAACGTCTAGCAGAGGGCGCCGCGAGTTCCTAGGATCAGGATAGGGCTGCGCAACAGTGTTAGGGAATTATCCCTTATTTCAGGGGTAGTCCTTTTTAGTCCTGTCGGGGAATTTTAACAGACCGGTCAGGATTCAGTTAGCACAGACACATTAACTGACAAAAATTCATTCGAACTTAAAGATTTTGTGCTATCACAATTAATTTTATGTTATTTTTTCTGGTAAGTTGACTAGGTGTCCGTCGATGTTGTATACGATGTTGCGCTATTCTTTTTACTATTTTTTTGTTCTGGCTGAAAATTATTTTTGAGATGCATTTTGATATTTTTTTGCTCGGCTGTTAAAAAATATAACATCGATGCGAATATAAAATATAAGATTTTTACGTTAATTTGGAAATATTTCATTCCAAAGACATTTCTGCCACTAAATAGGCAAAAAATGGGTTGTAGTTGTATCTAGAACAGATTCTATATTGTGTGTAATATAAAATTAACTAACGATAGATATTCTGGATTCATTATTACACTTAATATAAAATTAATTTAGCATCAAAGGGTTCGTATATATGATTTTGTATGTAAAAAACTAAAACCATTTTGTACTGCGAATATTCATTTGGAATGTGAAACTTTGTAGGGATCAAATTGGCAAACAAAAACTAAGAACTTGCAGATATTTACTTTGTAACTTGGCTTATTTTGTAGTTTTGTGAATTTTCAGCTTATAAATTAAGTAGATAGATAAAGTTACATAATACAGAAATTTGATTGTGTACCTAAACAACTTATGCATATTATTTATATGTGCTATTTTTTCCAACAACTGTACTTCGTGTGAATACCTAATTGGTATGAAAAATATAATAGAACATAATTAGATACACAAAGATGACATACAAAACCAACCCCTAAATTAAAAAAATATATACCTATATTAGAAATATCACTGCATAACAATAGGATTTGCATATTTTTTCTCAATCGTTTGGAGAAATTTATAATATTTATTTTTAAATTACAAGTTTATACAACAATTTTCGACAATTTTAATATATTTTTAAAACACATTAGAGGTACAAGTAAGTCTGAATTTGAGATATTCACCTCAAATTTGATAAATAAGTCAAATTGAATTTTTTATCAATTTTCTTAAGTATGTATCATATATTATGAGATTTAATTTAAACAACGCGAAGATATTGTCTGAAAATAATGATTCCATTGGCGTCGATTTTCTAAAATTTTAAAATACTAGGTAATATATTCGATGACGCAAATTTCCAAAAAAAAATGTCAAATTCCATTTGTAAATTATTTAAAGCTTTTTCAGAGATATGATTTCTGCTGTGGTTGAAGTAAAAAAAAAACTTCATTGCATTCTATTTTAGTCAGTAAAAAATATTAAATATCGATTTCCATTAAAACTTAGGAACTTCTCTTTATTTCAGTCATTTCACTTTTTTCTTTAAATGGGAGTATCCCAGGTACACTATGTTTTAAAAATCGCCCTTTTTGATAGTATCAAGCTTTATGGCAGCAATTTTAAAAACATGAGATTTTTCGAGCTCAAACTTTGAAGCATTATTCACTTCTTACTCAGAACGACTTAATACATTAAAATTATATCTGTAAAATTAAAAATTCAAAGTTCCCATTTATTTCTGGGATTTAACCAGTTGATGATCAGATATACAGCCCAGGCTCATAATAGTTCGGCCGCTTAACATTTTCAGCTAGACGTTATCAAATTATGAAATCTGTATTAATTGCGGAAAAAACTCTATAGAAATGCTTTAACTTTATTAAACCTTTTAATTTGAGCGAGAAAAATATATTCCACATGTCGGAATATCCTTTGAATGGGCATCAATGATAATACGTTGAGTAATGTGATATAATTTCATAATAAAACATGGCAAACATGTGATAGGATACTAGTTACTTTCATATATTTTACTTATGATGCGTAAACCTCTATGGCGCGTTCTGTTTCTGCCAATTTTAGTGGTCGAATTATTATATGTAACTCCTCACTACTGTATCGCATTTTTGTTTTATTATATATCTCTTTTTCAATACAAATACTGTATACTGAAGAGAGTTTTCAGTTTCTGTAAGATGAAAGTATATTTTAATAAAATTTTAAATATTTTATCGATATATTTCGTAATTGTTTGAGACTCCATAATTTGATAAGATATAGTTGAAAATGTTTGGTGGCCGAACTATTATGAGCCTGGGCATGTATATGGAAAAACGTGAAAAATGACTAAGGGCTTCAAATTTCGAACCATTTGCAGCAGTAAAAACCAAAAACAATTATCAGAGTGTACTCTATCTTCGTAGACACCCGGTATGAAATTATACATAAGATACAAATGCAATAAACATTTACTTTTAATTAGAAAAAATTTCCGGTGCATATATTCATATTCAAAGTGCAAACTAATGAAGCTTGCAGTTTCTATTGTACGAATATTCTCCTAAAGCTAAAAGTCTCAACGCCTCTGGATAAGACACACAAAGCTTGACTTCTGTTAATATTCGAAACCTCTTAATAAACCGTACATCTGCCGACCTCTTTTATTTAACTGAAAGCCTCCTGGGACGCCTTCTGATTACTTTGCAGAAGTAGTCCTTTTTCAGCGCTTTCAAAAACTTTCAGCAGGTACGTACGGGATTTCAACGTAACGAGTTACCCTAGTTAAGATTGTAATCTTTTCGTGGTAATAATTTATAGGTACTAATTTAGTTTTTTCTTTTTTGTTTTATGATAAGATCGAAAACAAGAAATGACAAAAAAAATAAGTTGTTGCAATGAGTTGTGGCAACAATATGAGAAAAATTTCTGAGGTAAAAATTTTGACAGAAAAACTGAATTTTAAAAATTCGTATGATTTTCAAATCCGGATGTTTAATCCTTTCTCTCTTTTACTTAAGTCCATATGTAATTATGAGCAACTGAAAAGAATGAACGATAAATGACAAGTAAGAAGAATAAAGGTGCAAGTATTTGGTATTTCTGTCCATACGCTCAATGTTGAATCTCATGAAGAACAAAAGAGAGGTAAACGTCGAAAATAGCGGTTAACACGCTGTCCGTTTTTTTTTTGCAATCTAAAGTACCCTACGCGAAAAAACCGATCGTTGGGGAAACAACCAGAAGGTTTAAACGGTATGTACCTATCTAAATTCCGACGAATAAATCCTCATTGTCATTCATCCGCTTTGAGGTGTATGGATTGAAAGCAAAACGGTCGAGGATTCGGTCTGGCCCAGTAAAATAAAACGAGACACCTACCGCGAGTAAGATTGATCTATTTTGACAAAGTACGCCAATATCCGTGGTCGAATTACATTTATTTCGTAAACATAAAACATCGATTGTCATATCATAACATAGTATAAAACAAAGTCGCTTCCCGCTGTCTGTCCCTACCTATGTATGCTTAGATCTTTAAAACTACGCAACGGATTTTGATGCGGTTTTATTTAATATATAGAGTGAATCAAGAGGAAGGTTTATATGTATAATACATGCATAATATATTAGAGAAACACTGATCATTTTAGAGGTTTGTAATGTGATGTCGTAAACCGTGCGAAGCCGGGGCGGGTCGCTAGTGTTTCAATATACTGTTTACAGGGTTTACACAGCCAAGCCGTTTATATGGAGTTTTGTAAAAATTTTATAAAACTAACTATTTTTTATCACTTTAAACGTATTATAATGTATTTAAATATACATTGGTCACGTTAATTTATACCAACCAATAAGAGAGCACAATCGGCTCATCCCTGACACATGCCTTTCTCGTCAGTCTGCTACGTTCGCGTCAGCTAGTTAGTTCGTGATTGCATATGTTAATTATTCTTGCTATTTTAAGATTAGCTTATTACGTCAATATAATACTGGTATTTATAGTCTAATACAAGTACAATATACTCCTATTAGAAATATCGTAAACGTTCTGGGGTACTTAAACCTATAAGAATCAAAATTAAGACACTTTTTTTTTCGCATAAATCAATAGAAATAAGGTTCAACATAAATTATAATAATGGCAACCATCTTTGCGCGAAAAATAAGACGGAATTGAACAATACATTTTTTTACTAAATGCTGGTATTGTTATTTATAACACTATTCATGAAATTGATATTATTATAAGCTAAAATGTATGTATTTAATAAGGAAAAAAGTGAACTACCCATTTTTGTTTTATTCTTTCGCCTAGAGTCGATTATCCTAGTTCGATTTTTTTTTGAATGTTGATTTGTAATTAATTTTTTAAATTATTTAACATTTAAATAATTCATACAAGAATGGGTATAAAATAAAGAAGTTGTATTGACAAAAACGTCCGACTTTTACTAGGTTGCTGCTATCCGATCGTTATGTTGTTATTATATCGAATTGTTTATACTTTTAAAGGTTTTTTAATAATTTCTGAAGACCAAAAGATGATATTTAAAATGAATTTACGTTTAAAAAATAAAGAAATATTAATACCCAAATGCTTAATAAATCTTATGAAAAAAATGGATCGATATAAGCTAAGTAAAATTGGATTTGGGCTCATGTAAAATTGACAACTTTGACCCTCGATATCTCGAGAACCAAATGCAGCCTCAATCTGAAATTTTCAGGAGATTAAAGTCTCATCATAAACTATCATTTAGCATACATTTGAAGTTAGATTTCAAGGGCTGCCAAACAGGCGATGGCTGCCAAAATGGCTTGTTTTTTGCGGTCACTCTTCAAAAATGTGAAAACAATTTTGTTAAAGATGAAGCAAATTAATGCTAATTCTGCAAATCTTTCATACGACCTACAATCTTTTGCATACGAGGTGTGTAAATTAAGTAATGAGATTGGCAACGTTGCCCGATCTTGCAACACTGCGAAGACGGGACTTGGAAGGGCGGTCGGTTAACCAGTAATGCACCTTCAGTACAAGTTGGAACTTGTTAGAGTCATTTGTTTGTTCTTTGTAACTATTTCCGTAAACCGGTTTTTTCTAGTGTGTTTTAAAAATGAGTGACATTAATTAACAACGGTGTGCTATCAGGTTTTGCTTCAGACTTGGACACAGCGCAACGGATACTTTTGAAAAACTTCAACACGCCTATGGAGGCAGTGTTTTTTCAAGAGCCCAGGTGTTTCGGTTGTTTAAGGCATTCTCAGAAGGAAGAGAGTCGACTAAAGATAAACCACGTAGGAAGGTCTGCATCTTCAACAACCGATGAAAATGTTGATAGAATACGGAATCTTGTGCTTTCAGATCGTCAGTTGACGACAAGAATGATCGGGGAAGAGTTAAATTTGAATCAAGAACAACTGGATTGTTGTTGTTGCATCACGACAATGCGCCTTGTCACAGCCATTTCAGTAAACGAGTTTTTAGCCCGTAAAAACATTCCAGTGGCTCCTCAGCCTCCTTATTCGCCTGACTTGAGTCCTTGTGACTTTCCTCTCTTCCCGAGATTGAAAAATCATCTCAAGGGACGTCATTTTGGGACCATAGAAAATATTCAAATGGCTGTAATTGACCAGCTGAATGCTATTCCAGTAAATGAGTTCCAGCACTGCTATGAGGAATGATAGAACCGTCTCCAGCGCTGTATGGCTTCCCAAGGCAGTTATTTTGAAGGAAACAATTCTGAATTGTTATTTTATTCGAAGAAAAACAAATTAGTTCATCATTTAAATAAGTCTCGTTACTTAATTTACACACCTCGTATTTCTTCGATTAAAGAAATATTTTCTTCATTAATAGAAATGATTAATTGTTCAAAAAATTCAAATAAACACGTTTGAAATTTCGAGACGCATAATTTTTTCAGGATATTCATTTGCAGCAACGAATTATTTCTCTCTGCGTAGATACAGAGATATTTACAGACACCAAACCGGGTGAAAAACCCTTCAATTTTGTGGCCGCCCTTTCCGAGACGTCATTCCAAAATTAGTGGACTCATCGGCCGAGTGCATTAGCAGGAACAAGTCGGAAATAGTATGGAGTGTTCCCCCGGCCGAGGGAACACAATATAAAATTCATGCGCCCCGTTAATAGGGTTGCCGCTGGCAGCCCGGCTCTGGCCGCATTTTTAATTCCAGGTTCCGGCCTCGGACGGGCCGCCGCAACAGGCGTCAAGAAATCGTTTCTCGGCGGCGTGGCGCGGCGCGGCGGCAGCGGAGGTGGCCATGAATAAATTTCGGCGGAGATCGCCGGCAGAAAGCGGATCGAACAAATCCAATTATAGTCCAACCAATAAATAATGAAATAAATCAACCCCGTGATCGAAGGTAGCAACGATAATTGCAGTTATTTATCTTACAATTAAATTATATTAAAAAAGTTAATAAATTAACAGCGCCAGTGGCGGTGTTTTCTAGGGAATGGGTGTTCTGAAATACCTATGTATGAAATAATTAGAGTAACAAATTCTAATTCACTTCCATAGGTGTGCGTCTATATTAAATTACAATAAAATATTCAATAGTTCACTTGCGAACACGTACATCTTACAGTCAGCAGCAAAAGTATTCACACATCCACTTTTTAAAGGTTGATTAAACGCTGATGTTTTTTGTACCACAGTATTGAATTTTTTATATATAATATGATTACAGCTTGTAACATTCTGCGTATAATACCCAAGTTGAAAGTGATATGTCGATTGTGTGAAAATATATCGCTGAAAAGGTAAAACTGTAATGTTTTCAAGAAACTGTGAATACCTCCGAAAATATACCTCTGTGAAGTTAGCACCACTTTTTTGGAAAATTGAGTAAATCTTTAGAGTTCTGAGTAGAAAAAGCATAGTTCTAGAGTTCCTGGCTGAAAAGAACAATAGTTCTACAAAAATAAAGCCAGAAATCGAAAAAAATGAAATAAGGGTGCTAACTTCACGCAGCACCACTTTTTTTTTTATCAAAAAATGAGTTCTGATGTCATTTTTTGGTAGAGAAAAAAGAGTTACGGAGTTTCTGACCATTTTTAACAATACTTCTATCAATTTGTTGAAGTTATTAAAATATTCGATTTTGGGAAAAAACACCATTTTTATAAGTATTGACTTTCTTACGTTTTCAGCGGAGTTCTAAGTAGCACCCAAAGAGTTCTGACAAATGGCGAAAGAAAAAATGTTCTATCGCAAAAATTGCGATTTTTATTGCAAAATTGAAGCAAACTCGACATTTTATTACAAAAAAAATGTGCAAATGATTCCTGACGAGTTCTCATTGGAGTTCTGAATAGCACCCGAAGAGTTCTGACGAATGGCGAAAGAAAAAATTTTCTATCGCAAAAATTGCGTTATTTATCGCAAAATTGAACTTCGCAAACTTGACATTTTATTAAAAAAATCAACATGTGAATTTCATTATAAAAAAAATACAAAGAGTTCTGACGAGTTCTGATCGGAGTTCTTTATAGAACTCGGAGAGTTCTGACGAATGGCGAAAAAAAAATCTATCGCAAAAATTTCGATTTTTATTGCAAAATTGAACTTCGAAAAAATCGACATTTTTCGAATTTAGTGAAGTAGATGTTTATTATAAATTTTTGTTGCAAGTTTCATTTGAAGTTTTTTTTTTTTGCTATTACAGCCTCCTACTTAGGTTTGGTAATTATCCTCTAAAATATGATGTAGGTCCCATGCTTCGTTAAGAAAATACGATTATCTTAAATTCCAGCAGCCGCCACTGAATTTAATACATACTCAACAAGACCTGTTTACTTTTTCGCAGAACATTTTTTACATTATAACTGGTAAATTGTTTTGTAGATTTAAATATTTGAACAAAAAATTAGATATTAGATATTTGAACAATAATTTAGAAAACCAAAACTAGTCAAAGCTCCAAGATTGTTCTACAGGTGTTCCTTGAAAATTACTTTTTTAAAACCAGGCATTTAAAAAAAACATTCAATTTTTTTTCTGAAAACGAGGCAATCATTAGTACCTAATACAAAAATATTCTTAACGAATTCAAAAGTAATGTAAAAACATGCCAAAATCACCAGGTGATACTTTTGAAAAAACTGTATAAAAAAAATTCCATATGGTGCAATCTTTTTGGCTGACACTATATGTTTATTAAATTCAAAGAAACACTTTTATCTGTGCTTAAGGGGTTATACTACCCAGCAATTTTTTCCCGTCTTTTTTTTATGTATAGAGTATCAAAAAAATGATATTCAAAAATAATTTTGAGGGGGGGGGGGGGCAACCTTTTTAAAAAAATGTTACAGCTTATTTTCCGAGCATGTCTTCCAGAGGTCCAGAACGTCCGAAAAAGCCGCTCTGCTGTATTATTACAGTTCTATTGGTAGTTTTCGTCAGTACAAATGAATTATACTTTCTCGAAATATACGTACTTATATATGTATGTATGTACATGGCGTCATTCAATCTTAGGGAAGCTAATAAGACGCTACAATAGCCGTATTATTTATATGATTAATTACGTTTTCAAACTTCAAACGCATTTTTCTCGAAACTGTGTTTTTCAAATTGGCGTACTAGCTAGCTCAATTTTAATCCGATAGACTTGAAATTTTATTTGTAGATTCTTATATACATTATCTATCGAATGACACACAGGATTTTTTCTATTGATAAATAATTAAATTTGCAATAAACAATTTAAGGTCGATTTTTTAAGAAAAAAATTAAGACAAAATTCATTTTATAGATTTATAGATTAAAAGACATCAATTTGGAAAAAAAAAAAAATCACACTAACAAAAACTAAAAAAATTTTCATTTTTTTTGTCGGACGGTGTACGCCGCTCTCCCCCCCAGAATTTTTCATTACCTGGAGCTACGAAGCCATTTTATATACTTAAATGAAAAAAAAAAAATCTTTTGTATACACTAATACCCATAGAATCAAGTGTCGAAATTTCATTATCATCCATTACTAGGTATCGAAAAAAAATTCCCAAACAAAGCTTCATCTTTCAGTGCGCCTGGGTAGTATAACCCCTTAAGTATAAATATTATACCGTTATCTCAGTGTAGAATAAGAAGGGGCACTAATCCTTATAATTAAGTTTCCTTTTTACGGTTTATGTTAATTAAATTAGCCGGCTCCGGAGACCCCGCTCGAAATTAATGCCCTATAATAATAATTGCAACCGGGACTTTAGTACAAATTGTGGTTTTGAGTTAACTACCTCTAAAAATAGCCCTGGGCGATATCCCCCCTGTTTAGCTTTAATTCGAAACTATGCAAATAGCCCAGGAATGCGACCTAACCCCCCCCCCCCCCCCCCGCATCCCACTCCACCAATGACGGCGTCGTCCTGTGTTTCTTCGGCCCGGTAATTCACTCGGTTGAATTTATAGCGAAGAGGAATTGTCTCGAAACGTCTTTTAATTAGAGGCGACCTGCGTATATCACTTGGATAAATGTACGCGCATAAAATATTTATGGCGGATCGGAAACCATAAAATAGGTTTTATACAGGGCTTCAGTAACTGATATAAAGCAACTTACTTCAGTACAGTATGCTCCTTAAGAAATTATGGGCATAAAAAATGCTGTTTTTTAAAGAGTTTTTGCCTGTTTTTTCCCGCATGTAGTTTTGGCCGTTCTGCTCGAACGTATGGTACATGTTTTATTTGTTTAATACACATATGTACGTTCATTTCATTTTAATACGATATAAGCGAAGGCTATGGAAGTGAATTAAAATTTGTTACTCTATTGATTAGACAGAATCTCTAAAAATATTGGTGTATATTTTTGAAACTGTGAGTTTTGAAAATAACCTTTACGGTCTTCCCGACTTGTTGATATGAACTTTGTGGGCCAAATGATCTGTGTGATATGACTTTTATGACCCGATTTCATCTATACTCTACATGGCTTTCAAGACCAATATGACTTTATAACATCTTTATGACCTATATCTATAACATCTTTATGACTCTATAGGACCCACATGACCTTCATATTTCAAACGTTTATTCAAATATTAAATTGTTATTTTTTTAATTATCTACTTAAAAATTGAACAGTTTCGACGTGACAGGCTTTTAAAGTCGTTGAGGCGCTTTTGATCAAGTGTTACAATTACAAAATTCTACTGAAGTGTCACCATTAGCATTATGGCATTCTGTATATTTAAAAGTGTACATCGAATTGCCAAATTCAGGTACAGAATCATATGAGGTTCGAAACACGTATACAGAATGCTCTTTTATATTATTCGTAAATATGTAGCTATTATTGACATTGAATGTATTTACTTATACAGTTCGATAAAAATTAAACAAAAAATTCAATACAGCACTGTTTTGTGTAGTTTTATGTATACACTGTGAATAAAATAAGTGGACAATGAATTTGAAGAATGCTTAAAGTTTTTGAAGTGCGGAAATGCGATACAGAATACTATGAACTACTGTTTGAGCTTAAAGCGTTCTTCTGTCTTGTGCATTCTAATATTTTAAATACATAACTGTCACTTTGTGTACTATTACCGCATGAGTTCCTATGCCCGGTTATAAATGAATTTATCGTCGGCTTACGAATACATCCAAATAAATGACGAGACTTTCAGAGGTAATCTTTTTGGAAGATGTTGATATTAAAAAATGGATAGATGACTATTCTTCCTTAACATCAATAAATTAAAGATTAAAAACAGCAGAGCAAAGTAGCGCCCATTATTTGAGTAGGTAAGTAAATATATTTGATGATAACTAGGGTTCGGAAAGTTTCGTTCAGAAAGGGACGCAGAATCGGGACTACGCGCATACGCGAGTCCCGGCGCGTTGCCAGGATCGGTCAGTGCCGTATGTACATAAGTACGGGCAAGAAATACATGCGTATATAATTTACAGGATGTTTAAAAAATACGGTTTGTACTTATCACTGAGTTTTATAGTGCCGACCTTACGTTATGGCACACATTCCCGGACCCTAATTATATACGTCTTACTTATTTTTTGTTAACTTGTTTTACTTTTCATCCACGTACATAGTGAAGTGGAAAATGTTGATGAAAGTGTCAACAAGATCATCTCTCATCACATTCCAAAGGTGGTAAAATTTTTTAGACACAGGCGCTTATTTTGCAAAATAATAGTTATATACCACTTAATAATTATTTAGAATGTTAGAATACAGAAGAGATACCTAGTTTGTTTTAGACTTACATAGTACCATTACTTCTAAGAGTTCTCTATTACATTTCTGCATTTCAAAGTAAATTCCGGATAAATAGTTGTTCGTCGATTTATATAATTACAAAAAAAGTGGATGTAAACAAGCAGCCCTAGGTGCAAAATACATATACAGCATGCCATAATGCTAACGGTTAAGGGTTAATCGTCTCTTCTCTAAAAAAATCAATCAAAGAACTAACTTCACTAAGGCTTTATGTAGAGACTAAAACAGTTTTTTGAAGTCTTTAAAACTTTTATGTTGAGGAAATTTTGGGTAATTAAATTATAAAAAAATACCACATTAAAAGATTATAAATATCCCTCAAATGAAACCATCTAAAATAATGACTCGTTAAAAAATTCGTCGACAAATTTACTTGTCATTAAGATTTAACATTTCGGTACATAAGCACTTACCTACCCTTTAAAAATTTTATAAAGGGTAGGTAAGGGTTAACTCTTTAACCCTTAACTCTTCTTAAGGGTTATATTATTTATATCGTACTGACTGACGTATAAGGGTCGCGCATTTCAGGCACGGGAAGAACGAGCAAACATTTTAGTTTGAGACCGCAAATGCTCTTAAATTTTGGCCGCTCATTCTCGTAAAACTTCGAATAAGTTAAGACCACGAACTTCTCAAAGAGTTAGCTTGAAGGAGAACGTAAATGTTTGCGCCTTCTACTGATGCTTTGATTTGAAAAGTAAAATGTTTTTTTTTTTTAGAAAAATCCTATTGACATTACTTATTTTACTGTATTTTAAACTTTCTCGGCTCGAATAATTTGTCTTGATATAGAAAATTCGGATTAGAAAAGATCAGGGTAAAATTGGGTTATATTTGGTGGCCAAAATATATAGTTAAGCATTCAGTTCATATTTTATATACAAGTTCATGATGGAGCTAATTCGATATCGCAAAAATAATGGACATTAAAATTTTGAAAATTTGTCGATACGAAAAGTAAAGTCGATACCATCTACATATTTAACTAAAATAAAAACTTTGAGCTGACCTCGGCTAATACCAGAACCAGAACAGCTAATTTTGAATGGAATACCCTATGTACAGGGCGCCCTATTTCTTGACCTGTCACGTGGGTAATTTTGTTGTTATTAAAGATACACAAACGCTTAACTGGGGAAATTGGGGTTTTTTTATTACTAATTCTATGGTGGAATTTTAATTAAGGAAAATGGTAGAAAAGTTATTAAGGAAAAAACGAAAAGTCCAACTTTTTTATTGCCCCTTGTAGTTCCTTTATTTGAAGTGTTATTGAAAAATGTTTTAGACACTTGTATCCTTACTTTTAGGTCTTTTACACCCCTTTACTACAACTATGTCTTTATCTACAACTTTGTCTTTAAGTGACCTCCAAAGAAAGAAATCTAAGGAGTCAAATCTGGTGATCGAGCGGGCCAGTCAATATTCATATTACGTCCAATAATATTGTCAAATTGTTCATTTAAGTATTGTTTTACTTTGCGGGAATTATGCGCAGGTGCTCCGTCATGCTGGAAGTATTTCAGGTTACTTATAATATTAAGCGTCAAATTATTTAAGTATTCATATGTTGTATGAGTGTTTCTTAAAAAATCAAGATAGGTATTTGCATTCAAATTATTGTAGTAAAAAAATGGGCCAATTATTTTCCCACAAAAAAATTCCACACCACACATTTGTTTTAAAGCTATTTTGATTTCTTCTCTCAGAAACAAGATGTGTATTTTCTTGACACCACATTATGTTATTATGACTGTTAAAAAACCCGTTATTAGTGAACTTCGATTCATCACGATAAAATGTTTTTCCAAAAATATGGGTTTACTTCGCATTGAGAAATATACCAGTGAACGAAATGTTATCCTTTTTTGATAATCTGCTGGATATAAAGTATTGCTTATGGAATAATGATAAGGCTTTAACTTTGTTACTTTTTAAAATACGAGTAGTTCTTACTATTTCCTTGGAAGTGTTGCAGTGATGTGTAATTTCTGCCGTTGAAGAGTTAGGTTTGAAATTTACATAAGCCAAAACATTTATTTTAGTCTCTTCATTGAAGTTTCTCTTATCCTTGGGCTTTGTAAAGGAACCATATAATCGTAAATTGTTTTCGAATTGTCTAAATATTCGAGGATGGGGTTGCTTGCAGTCCATATAATTTTCAAAATAAAGATTCGCTGCTGTTTGTGCATCTGGATTATGGTTGTAATAACAACCATATTGGTTTCGTCAGTGCACATATTTTCAATACTATTCGTATGTATGTAACATCAGTCGTAAACTACTTCTTAGTAATAAAAAAAGACTATTATTATTTATGATCTGTCACTGCTTAAATATCAACTGATGTTATTTACCAAGTGAACGTTTTTGTTTTATTTCATGGTTTGTTATGTCTATCAATCATTGTGTATTGAAATGCAAAATACAACAGATTTATTTTGAAAATTAGATGAAGCACAGGCAATCCTATTTTTGAGTATTTGGATATTTGGAGTAGTAGAAGCTTACGATACGCTTGGTTTTTTTTATAAAGACCTGGAATAAAAATAACGGAAGAAAAACACTGAAGTAAATAACTGCATAACTGCTATTTTAATAAGAGTAGGTATATCCATATTTTGTTCCACGGCATTCTTGACGTAACAATAAAACAATTTTAAAATATACATGATTGTTACTTTTTAAGATTAAAGTATGGACTAATGGATATGTCTCGGGATATGTAACATCATTGTAAAGAGAAAGATCATTGGTAAGAAGTGTAACATCATTGGAAATAGAAAGAAAAGAGCTTTTAAATAAAGTCACAGCCACATATTCATTTCATTAAAAAAAATATTTATTTGTTTTATTCCATGGCTATTTTAACAGATTCAAACAAAGAAATTAGTTCATGTTATTCTACATAAAAAATACTTTAAAAAATATCTAAAACATTTTTCAATAACACTTCAAATAAAGGAACTACAAGGGGCAATAAAAAAGTTTTCGTTTTTCCTTAATAAATTTTCTATCTTCCCTCGTATATGGGTTTTCGCCCCACTATAGGATTAGTAATAAAAAACCCCACAAATTTGTCCATTCAAGCGTTTTTGTTGTATCTTTAATAACAACAAAGTTAGGTACCCATGTAACAGGTCAAGAAAGGTCATTAAAAAAAGTTATTTTTTTAATGTTAAATTAAAATAAATTATAGAATGAGCCCATTTGATGTCGACTTTTTGGTGGTCACTGTATAGATATTAATTAATACACGATTAGTTTATTTCATTCAGTTCCCGCTGAATACGATAAAAAAAAACTGGTGTTCCAACTTATAGAATTGCTCTTTAATAAAAATATTGGGTTTCATTTATTTCAAAACAATACAATTGTTATCTCTTCCATTTTCCGTCTACCCTTGACATGCTAGTGCTTTGTTGATGACAAATTGTTCGAAAAGCGTAGCTTTAATTTCTGTCGCCGTCTGTCTTTTCAATGCGACATATTGCGTTTCTCTATTATATTTTGTACGTATACGAGCAACGGAAGATATCAAATTTAATAAGTTGCGAGTTCCCTAAGGTCGACATGTATTTTTTGTTTGTTATCTGTACATACCAGTAACATGTCTTACAAACGGTAATAGTAGTTTGTTATTTATTTGTTATTCGTGTTCACAACAAACAAATTTTAAAAAAAGAATGGCATGATATTGAAAAGCAAAGAAAAAACGTTGGCTAAGGAGTCTTTCATACAGTCAGTCAACTATATCCAGTTTTTGACATGTTTTTCAAGATTGATATTACAAAAAATATCAGCAAGAACAGGTATAAAAGCATCTTGAGAATTGAAATCGTCTGTTTTATTTTTTTAACTCTCCCTTCAATGGTACAACAGTAACATCTTTAGTGAAAAAAAACAGTCATATTTTTAATTCCACATAAATACGGTTGTTTTTGAAATTGTATTAATTAAAAGTATTAATTGTAGTAATTAATGTTTATATGTAAATCAATATTTTATATTAACGAATCCTTTAACTTCTAAGGGTTGTGATCTTTTTTACAGTTTAATACGTACAGTGCTCTTCATAAAGGTTTATTTTGAAATCCAACTCTAGATTGAACTTGTGGTTTGAATATAATGAAAAATGACCTACTCTACGACTACTACCTACCTTCATTAAAATAATTTTGTATCATAGCATATTTCAGAAAAAAATAAAATAATGCTTCTAAATTATGTTGTGTCAAAAAAATGTTCTAATAGAGCATTCAGATTTGTCATATTTAAGTAAAATGTGGAAAGAAATAACTTTTCTAAGTAAAACTGTTTGACAGCATAACAAATAGGCTATAGATCATTCTGAATAGATCATTTTTCTTCAATTTTACAGAAGAAGTTAACCCTAAAGTATATTTCAAAAAAAGTCGTTACTAAAAATATTTCCTATGATGGGCACTTTATGAAAGACATTGTATATATCACACTTGTGTTATACATAAATAGTTGAAATTTGAAGAAAACGTTTTGACTAGTTACGACCGATACTTTATTTACCTACAAATGTATATTTATATAAAAGTGGATACTTCCATACATATCCTTTATGTATAAAAAAATATATAACGACCTATTAAATATACTATAGCAAAGGTATTTATTTTTTTATTCAATCAAAACCTATAAAAAAGTTTACGTGTGTAGATGGTACATTCCTAATAAAGAGGTAATTTGTGCAACTGTGTAATAATATTTCAGTCCCTATTTTGCTACATGGTCACAATATAAATATGCGCTGAGTTAAGGCAGTTACATTTCATACTGTGCCTGCATTCTTGTTATCAGTAACAAATCGGTGACTACGTCACGGGAATACCGGGACATCCTTCTAATCCCAGACGTCTATTCTAAGGAAATTATCTGATTACATTTAGTTACATTTGGTTAGAACCCTACTAGATACTGTTTATTAAAATACATAGGAAACGTTTTTATAATACCGGATTGAGTATTTGCAGTTCAGTTCGTTGTTGAAATGAAATAAAATAGTTTTAATCGAAAAAAATTAGGACTGTAGTTCAAGAATACCATATAGCATAGTAATAACAAAATTAACAGCAACACTAAGCAGCAATAATACAATTATTAACATTAACACAATACAAACAGTAAGCAACAATAACACAATTATTAAAAACGATTTAATTTCTTAAACATTACAGGAGCTGTAGAATGTTATGTTCAAGTCGGGTGGTTCGGACTTCACAATTTGCTTCACAGAATCTGAAAAGAAAAAATGTAGTTTGAAAATTTAAAAGTAACTACTGTGATTTCTAAGAAGTAGATCTCCAACAACTATTTTGTGAAAAAGTAAAGATACAAAATTCATATTCAGGGAAGTAAAAAAAAACGATAAAGATAAACGATTTTCTGTTTAGTTTATTATTTTTGTATATCCCCCTGACGCAAATGCATTATAAAAAATATTAATATCAACGTAACAAGTTACTTATTAAGCCTAATCATTTTTAAACCAAAGTATCTAAAAATTAAAATAATACACAGAAAACTATAAAATGATACCTAGGCTAAATCAGTAATTTGATGGTTTCTATGTATTTAAAATTATTATATTCCTACCATTTCATGGAAACAAAAAATATATATGTTGAGAATTAATTGTTAAAACATTCATTAATAAGTAAAAAAGTGGTATTTTGGTATTGGTGACTTTTCGTGGTATTTTTCTGTTTTACTAAAATGATACAAAGGAAACTTATTTATACTTATTTGTAATAATTGTTCTATCAATACACAGATTAAATTCATTTGACTTCAAGTTAACTACAAAGTTTTTTAAAGTTTTACTCTAAATTAGTTTTATTCTAATTTTATTCTAGAAAAAATAAATGATTATTCATCAAACAGCAGAAAAAGATTTATGTAAACATCAGATAAATTGTTATTTAAAAAGCGGCTCACGACGTATTCGTCACTTACTCATCTTGTTTTTATTCTTAAGTTTTAAATGAAGTGTAATTAGCTAATTAGTAAAGCCGGCTAAACAGCGCGGCGGCCCACAAAGTTTTAACACATCTCAACATAAATAACAGGTAAGTTTAAAATACTTAAATTGCAACAGTTTATTGTTTTCATGAATTTTGTTTTTGCACATACAAGTAGTAAGTAGTATGACGCGTCCGATTATGGCCCGCCGCCCGGATCTGCCGGCTTTACTAATTAGTAATAAACTGTAATGTATTACATATATAAACAATTTTTGTTATGGGTATTTATCTACAGAAAAACCAAAACGTTTAGAATAAAAAAATGTCATTAGAAAAATAATCATATGCATATTGTTTATTAAGCGTCATGTATCATGTGTCGGATTTCCCAAGCGGGTATTCAGGCACCCATCTCTGGATATTTGTCCAATAAAAATAACAAAATAGTACAATTATCATGATCTGGTTCCTAGTAATTAACATTTCGGTGAAATATGGCTGCCTGTCATATTTATGTACATCAGTAGCGGTGCGTGATATTTCAGTTGGCCATATCTTGAAAACGACGCATGGGACCCACTTCACTTTTTTAGGTGATGACTATACACCTCTTACAGAAAGGATTTATAGTGAAAAAACCGTCAGCAAAGTTTCGAAAAAACACTGGAGCATTTCCTGGTTCTCAGTAACGCTCTGTGGAATATTTGCAGTATATTTTTTCATAATCTAGAAACAAATATAACGTTTTTCGATTTGTTATAAAATATTTTTGTTTCAAAAAAGTTATGGCCATTTTAATTTTGGGAAACAAAATGTTCCTATAAAATTAAAATTAAAATGGCCATAAGTTTTTGAAAAAAAAAATATTTTGCAACAAATCGAAAAAACGTCTCCTTATATTTGTTTCTAGATTATGAAAAAAAAATATACTGCAAATATCCCACAGAGCGTTACTGAGAACCCAGGGAGTGCTCCAGTGTTTTTGAAAATTTTTTCGCAAACTTTGCTGACGATTTTTTCACTATAAATCCTTTCTGTAAGAGGTGTATAGTCATCACCTAAAAAGTGAAGTTGGTCCCATGCGTCGTTTTCAAGATATGGCTAACTGCAATATCACGCACCGCCATTGAATACATACAAATCCCGCATAAAAACGAAGGTTTCTTACTATTCTTATTCTTATTACTAAAAATTTCTGCATGAACCCACCATTAGATTTTAATTGCCACTAATTATATTCAGTCTTTCTTTTTCTTTACTGAAAACCACATATACACAAAAAAAATGTAAAACGTACAAAAAAAAATACTTTTACATGAAACACTAATAACCTTAATTTCGATATTTTACCTACTTATGTATGTATGTATTTCCAGAAAGTAATTATTCACGTTACCTGAACACAGAAGTTTTAAATAGTTTTTATATTACGCAATATTTCAACAACTGAGTTATACATATGTATATATATGTATTATCATTTATGTTATTTGTTCATCTATGTATGTAGTACATAATGAAAGTTCGATCACATTCACGGATTTTACTATTGTTTTAAACGCTTTTCGAAAGTTTATCGACACGCGACCACATCACACAAAACCCGAACAAATACTAGCAAGCGATGGCACGGCTTATCAGCATTTTAAGGCCTTTTTTGTGGACGGATGAAATACGCGTAACTCTTTAAAGTCGGAATGTTTACAAACAATATGAGCTTTTTTACTTCCACATCCATTTCAAGTGGAAATAAATTACTGAATTTGAGATTCTTTTTAAACGTATAATATTTACAGTGTATTTATTAAACGTGCATGCAGTGGCGGTTGGTGATATTTCAGTTAGCCGTATCTTGAAAACGACGCATGGGATCCTCTTCACTTTTTTAGGTGATGGCTATACACCTCTTTGAAAAAGGATTTGTAGTGAAAAAATCGTCAGCAAAGTTTGCGAAAAAATTTCAAAAAAACTGCAGAACACCCTGGGATCTCAGTAACGCTCTGTGGAATATTTGCAGTATATTTTTTTTCATAATCTAGAAACAAATATAAGGGAGAGGTTTTTCGATTTGTTACAAAATACTTTTTTCAAAAAGTTATGGCCATTCTAATTTTGGGAAACATAATGTTCCTATAAAATTAAAATTAAAATGGCCATGACTTTGAAAAAAAATATTTTGTAACAATTCGAAAAACCTCTCCTTATATATTATACTTGTTTTTAGATTATGAAAAAAAAATATATTGCAAATATTCCACAGAGCGTTACTGAGATCCCAGGGTGTTCTGCAGTTTTTTTAAATTTTTTTCGCAAACTTTGCTGACGGCTTTTCACTATAAATCCTTTCTGTAAGAGGTGTATAGTCATCACTCATCACCTAAAAAGTGAAGTGTGTCCCATGCGTCGTTTTCAAGATATGGCTAACTGAAAAGTTTGTAAAATAAATCAGGTCACTTCCCAATGTAGCACAATTTTTAACATCTACGGTGTGTTCAGAATTGGTGTTGGATATACTTGTATGCAAATAATAATAATAATAATAATAATAATAATAATAATAATAATAATAATAATAATAATAATAATAATAATAATAATAATAATAATAATAATAAATAAGGCTTCTCTGAAGGCTTCTTGACTGCCATTCAGGACAGGGTTATAAAAACAAGAAATTACCAGAAGAATATCCTGAGAGACGACGTCGAAGACCTATGTAGAAAATGTGGATCTGCAGGCGAAACTATAGAACACATAGTAGGAGGGTGTCCCGCGCTATCAGAGTCAGCATATCTCGGCAGGCACAACCAACTTGCGAAGATGGTTCACCAACAACTGGCGCTCAAGTATGGCCTGTTAGCGACGGCTCCGCCATACTACAAATATGTCCCGGAAGCTGTGCTGGAATCGGAAGTTGCCGTGATGTACTGGGATAGGCTAATCATCACCGATCGAACAGTGGACTTCAACCGACCAGACATTGTACTGATCAACAAGGAACAACGAAGAGGGATCATCATAGACATCGCTGTGCCACTTACCCACAACATTCAGAAGACTGAACGGGAGAAGACCGCGAAATACGAAAATTTGTCAATCGAGCTGAAGCGCCTATGGAAACTGGAGAAAGTGGAGACGTACGCCCTAGTAATATCGGCAGAGGGAGTGATGACGACGAGATTCGCCAAGAACATCGCGGCATTAGGACTATCTTTTAATGTCATTAGAAATGGCCAGAAGGCAATATTGTTACAAACTTGCCACATTGTAAGAAAGGTTTTGGGATAGGATGAATTTCCCTCCCCCTCGCCTGAGCCTAATTTCTGCTGGAGGCGGGGATGAGATATCAAGCCATCACTGTCTGCAGCAGGAATGGGTGAATGTTTCCCAGCGTTTACGCTGAGAAGTGTGACTATAAAGTCGGCGAAATAATAATAATAATAATAATAATAATCGTCTTTATTCATTTATTATTTATAAATCATACAATATTTAGTATACATACATACAGGTTTTTTGAGTAACTGAATCGATTCCGAAGGTTTTTTTTTAATCGACCACCGTCTTTACCAAACCGTTCCACATTTTGTATGCAAGAGTTTTTGTGTGTCTAATTCGATTGCAAGTTATTTCTTTAATCTGCCACCCCCAAAGGGAGAAAAAACAGGGGTTTAGGATGACATTTTTTTAAATTCTTTACCAAACTATTCCAAATTTTGTATACGGAGTTGTTTGTGTCTTTAATCGATTGCAAGAGTTATTTGTTTGCTCTGCCACCCCCCGAATGGTAAAAAATAGGGGTTGGGGTGAAATTTCGAGTTTTTTCAAAATCTGTTTTAAGATTTGTTATCAGTGATCTCTTAAACATGTAGCTTTTCGGATTCGCACAAATTTTTTTATTTTCGTCCGCCAGATTAGATCCGCCATTTTTAATTTTCACAAATGTGTGTGATCCGGAGTCGTAATGACTGAACTAAAAAATCCACTACATGCAGTTTTTCTAAAATTCCGAAAATATTTGAATTTTGGACCGCCATTTTGGATTTCCCATCTTGAAATTAAAATGATTCCAGATTCAAGAACTGCAAGAGATAATCCTAATTGTATATGTGGCGAAACTGGAAACATCTATCACTACATCTTTAACTGTCCTTTAACTAAACAGAGTACAGACACACTTTTATCTTATCTACATGAAAGAGGTTTTAACTCTCCGATATGGCTCCCGTATATACTCAGTATAGGTGATGAAGATATTATGCAACCCATCGTAAACTTTTTCAAGGCAATCAAAATAGATATTTAATAATGTACCTAATCTTCCTCAAATTTATCACAACCTTTGTATTTACCCTTCTGTTTGTTATAAACCTATCTTACCCGTGGTCAAGTGTTGTATGTCTAGAAAACTACAATGCCCTGATAGACCCTGGGCGAGAAGCGGGTGGCCCTGTCTATTCCCTCATTATTTTATATCCCTCCTTAAACTAATAGTATAATTCTGGCTAATACACTTAACGTGTGAGGTCAATAATCAGAAAAAAAACAGTTTATATAGTTGGCGTCTCTCACTTGCAGATTTTGTATACTTCCTGTATATGCAATGAGCTTTAGTAAAACCTTTATCTAATTTGGATTAAACGTAAAAAGCCATATAAAGCGAATTTAATTTATATAACCCTGTACATTTGTATACAGTATAACCCTGTACATACTGTATCCAAAACAAATATATTTTCCAAATATTATTTTTCAAAAAAAATTAAAAACAAAAAAGTTGCCTTAGTAATTTCGAAAATAGCATATACAGGGTGTCCCGGGAAGTATTTCACAAACTTCAGAAATATCTTGCATTAACTCAAAAAGATGGGTTTGCAAAAAATGTAGGTATTCTGTGTCATCCCATACGTTAACTGAGAAGGTCTGTTGATGGTGCCTTTCAATTATGGGATGTGGATATTCATCTGACCATTGATGCATGTTGTGCAAATTAAGTATGCCATCACGTGTAAAAGTTGCTTAAAGTTGCTAAAAGTTGCTTAAAGTAAATGTCACTGCAAGTGACAGGCGCCTACTATGTACTTTTAAAGTGTTTGTCTCGGGGTGAACAATGAGGTGGCCTCTTTGAACATTTTTAATGGGGAAAACGACGCATTTCTCGAAAAAAATATCTAGAGAGAAAAAAGTTTCAAAACCGAATTACCTTTATAAGAATAATTGAGTCACAAATAGTAAAATAACCAGAATATTTTTCCCGCCAAAAACATGTACGGGGTGTTCGAAAAAATGCCCTTTACGTTTTCTGGATTTTATTCATATTCTCACCAAATAAGAGCATTGTTTGCCCAACTTTATTCTCAAAATTTCATCTTCCTGCCTGGGCCCAAAAAAAAATTAGAAATTAATATTTTCCGTCTGAGAGATACCTAAAGAGGGTTATAACTCCAAAGGGAAGCATTTGCGAGGGTATGTTTATAAAGACTTTTAATATGTACTATCACCTCCTGAAGTTTGTGACATACTTTCCGGGACACCCTGTCGATTTTTGAGGACGAAGAATACAGATGTCTCGTTATTCGAGACTTCTTTACTCCCATTTTTACTTTCATATCCATTTTTAAAATAGATCATACGGGTCATAAAGGTCATTCAGATGTCATAAAGGTTATATAGGCCTTTAAGTTCATGTAGGTCACTGATACAGGTTATAAGGTTATATGGGTTAACAGGTCATACAGGTTAAAATGCGATATAAATTATGAAGGTTATATGGGTCGTAAATAAACATACTCAAGAATATAACCTGATGTTTTTTTAGCGATTTAGTTTAATTAAATGCGGAAAAATTGGATGTGGTAATAGCGTTCCTCTGGCAGCAGGTTTTTAAAAGTAGTCAAGCTTCTCCCGCCAACGACACCTGCCACTTCTTAAAAAATTATATGTACTAACAAAAAACATCCAAAATCTTCAGGGAACGTGTCACAACTTGGTAATACCGCAGTATAAAATTAACTATTGGATAATTTTACTATCATTTTTTGGTGTCAATAATAACTCTTGAAACTAAGTTAGAATTTTAAACAAATTTGGGGTGTCTATTATATTTATAATATCTTACATTGAATTATAGTATGACTATAATTTTATTATTTCTCTTTTTCCCCAGATACGTTCTATTAATATTAATTTGTTCAAGTTGCGAGAAATTTTAATAAACACATTTAGGTTTACTACAATTGACCAAAGTAAAATATTTATTTTGGTTATTATTATGGGGAAGAGACATAATCCTGTTACAATTCACTGTAATTAATGCTTTGCATATAATAGAGACAGTCCTCAGATGGAATAAAGCAGCTAATTATGTAGTCATTACTCCATGCTGGGTGCTTTATGGTGAAACAACAATACAACAGTATAAACAAATGGAATTGTTTGAAGTGTAAATGAGAACTTATAAATAGTGTAGCTATAACGTGAAAAATGAAAATGTAATTCATCTACTTTTGTGTGGAAAATATAAAAATAAAAGTCGAAGCTACTCAAATATACAGTTTTAAAATTATTTCCTCTAAAAATACCTGAATATAAAACACGTCTTTGGCATAAAATTTTGCAATATTTTGTTACTAACAAAATCTGCGAGTAAGGCTGATTTACACATATTTCTGTGTACTCTACTCGGTTTTTAGACAGTTTATTTACGTGCCGCGGCACTCAAATAAGAAAATTAACTAGGATTTTCCATTTAACAGATATGAATCACACAACTTCAAAATTAGAAATTTATCGTTCTACCCGCTGGTGGTGGCTTTTGAAACTGATAAAAGGGTAGCCTTCGTTTGTACAACAAAAAATGTTAATTTATTTTACTTATAAAAATACAAAGCGAGGTATAACTGAATTCACTGTATGTAAAATATCGTATGATAGTCATAATTTTAAATTAAATTTCCGGTAAATAAGTAACACGAAGTTTTGTGTAGCATCTAATTCTTAAATGTCTACAGTAATGTAGAGTAATCTACATGTAATAATTGCCTTTAGATGTAGGTAAAGAAAATGATCAAACATTTAACTGACATAGACCGTGATATAAAACACTAATTAAGCCCTGAAGACATTAGTCTGAGTACATTAGACGAAACTTCGGCAAAAATTAGTGCTTGTCCAATGTCCCCAAAAACAATTCCTTTGTCAACATATTTATTTTTGTTATTCGAAACAGTTCTCTCTCTAAATAAAAGCTCTCATAAATAAAAGTCATCTTCTTGGTAGAAAGTTTCCTACCGTAACCTAGATTTTTCTGTTTTTGGGGACTTTTGATCTCACATAAAAATTTTAGGGGCACTCGGATCGATGAGGACTTTTGACATTTTGTTTAGAACCACAATATCAAGTTCATATCAAAATCCAGCTTTCCTGAAATTTTTCGGACGTTCGGCTCTCTTTATATCTATTTCCTCTGGACTAAATGAATTCGAAATCAAATGAACACTATAAGCTTTTCGTATCTACCGCTGGGGGGTGTTTTTTTTTTTTTATTTTTCCCTTTGGGCGGAAAAAAAAAAAAAAGGATTGGGGGGGGGGGTTTTATTTTTGAGAAAAAAAAAAAAATTTTTTTTTTTTTGGGTTTTTCCGGGTGGTTTTTGGTAAATCAAAGTTTCGTGAGTAAACGAAACAATTTGCGGGGGGGGGGGGGGGGGGGGGGGCGGCGGGGGGGGGGTTTTTTTTTCTCCTTTTTTTATTTTTTTTTTTGTGGGTGTGGGGGTGGGGAGAGAGAGGGGGAGGAGAGAAACCAACCACTATTGGGGGGGTGGGGGGGTGAAGGGGGGGGGGGGGGGGGGGGCACAAGGGGGGGGGGGGGGGGAGCCCCCCCCCCCCAAATTTTTTTTTTCCCCCCTTGGGGCATTCTAGAGGTGGCGGTTCGTGTTAAAAAATATGGAGTTTACCAATGGATATTTATGAGAAATGTCGTTAATGGTTAATTTTTGAGTCATTCTGAAAAATCAAATTTTTATTATATAGGTAATATAGTTTGATTTACTATTATCTAAATTTCATTTATGAATTTAATGATGTATAATAAAGCTTTTGGAACATTTATCACAAAAAAAAGTCAATGCAACCTACTAAAGAAGACCGGACTACTAATTAAACGACCGGACGCCTATTGCAATATCGACAAACATTTTGACTCTTTTTGTGTGATAAATGTCATACATCGTCGGACTCAGAAAACAAATCTACACAATAGTAAATGTGTTAAATTTGAAAAACTAGATATTGCCATTTCAAAACAAAAGTTAATTACAGCTTTTCAAAAAAATAAAAGAATGTAAAAAATACAGTGTGGAACAGCCAAATGGAATAAATTCAGTAAGATAAGTTCCTCCAGCGTAGGAAATTCGTTACATTAAAATAAAACTTTTATAAGTAACACTATTTGTCAATTTTAGGTTCTGATATGTTAATAATATCAAAAAATAAATGTTTGTAATTGCCGACATTCCCTACTATAAGATAAAAACTTATAATAAATACGTGCAATGCATAAAATAACGATTCTGCAGATGATTGGTTACGGAGACAGAACACAAACGCAGGCCGAAGTTGTTCGCCTATTTCAAGAAAAATATCCGGAGTTGGTGCCAACTAATGAGCTAGCGGAAGACGATTTTGATAGACGAATTCTCTTTTTGTCAACAAATGCTGCAAATGATAGATGGCAATACTTTACAAATAGAAAATGTTTTATTTTCGGATGAATCTACATTTACACTTCACGGCCATGTTAATCGCCAAAACTGTCGTTACTGGTCGATTGAAAATTCTCACTGGATGAGGGAACTACACACGCAAAATCCTGAGAAAGTTAATGTTTGGGCAGGAATAATTGGAGAAAATATCATTGGTCCCTTCTTCATTGACGGCAATTTGAATGGAGAAACTTATTTAGCGCTGCTCCAAAATAATGTTGTACTGACCATGGCAAACTTGTATCCAGCAGAAGGAACCCCACTACTTCCAGGTAATTCAATATGGTTTCAGCAGGATGGTTCACCTCGTTCAATTGATTTTTACTTCGCAAGAGGTCATTTTAGAATAATTAGAAATTGACGTGTCTCAGAATTTTCTAAAAAAATGCATAATAATGGAGCTACTGAATTTATTCCATTTAGCTGTTCCACATTGTACTATGATACGCTCCCTCCACAGTATATTAAAAGCCATTTCATTTTATTTTTTGTTTTAAGTCACACTATAAAATTGTGTTGGAAATGACATGTCAATCTCGGCTGTAAAAATATCCAAAAACCTGTTTTTATTAAGAAACTTACTCAAATATCAGATATATATTTACCCACAGCTCACTACCTACCGTAAACGATATCGTAAGGTTTCATATTTTAATGCAATCTTGCAAACGTTATGTAAACTATCTGTAAAGTGACGCATACTTGTGTAAACACGTGTAACACCAATAGTCCAGGCTAGATAGTTTATTTTTTGAAAAGAGTCCTGAATAAGGTTTCTCGGCGCGATAATTAGGTAGAAAATAGTAGAAATTGATTGTGTATGTTTTGGATAAAATCGATATGTAGGAACCTTGGTAAAAAAATCGATACAAGTACCGAAAACCGGTTTTTTTGCGGATTAAGGGACGAAAAATAGCACGTTGTAGCGCTTGAAAAAACGAAAAAAAATGAGTTTTTGGTGATTCGTTCAGATGGTGAAATCGGTTCAGAAGTTTTTGCACAAAAAAAATAAAAACCGATGAAAAATGCCCAATTTTTGAAATCGAATTGCAAGGGTTCTAATGGTCGCAGAAACTTCTACTTAAATTGTAGCTTTTGATCGTGCCCATCTGCAGTAAAAAATTTCATGCAAAAATAATAAGAACTTTTTGCATAAATCGAAAAAAAACTAAAAAAAGGTATTTTCGAAAAACGGATTGAACAAGCCGAAAAATGGTTGTAGAGCATTTTTTCCTGGGCTAAATTACTCGTCATTAAATTCCTACAAATCCATTATCGTCACTTGTGGGAGAGGTTCCTTCCACCGGTTGAAAAACGCGTTTGAAAATCAAGCGTCGCGTTGTTTCGAGCGCTCGGGTAGGCGAGTGAGGGGGAAGTGGACGCGTGGTGGGGGAAGCCTCTCCCGCGCTGGAAGAAGCCTCAGACGCGCTGACAGAAGTCTGCGGCGGGAGAGGCTTCCCCCACCACGCATGCACTCGCTTACCCGAGCGCTCGAAGCAACGCTACGCTTGATTTTAAAACGCGTTTTCAGCCGATTGAAGGAACCTCTCCCACAAGTCACGATAATGGATTTGTAGGGAATTTAATGACGAGTAATTTAAGAGGAAAAATGCTCTACGACCATTTTTCGGCTTGATCAAGCCGTTTTCCGAAACGCCCTTTTTTAGTTTTTTTCGATTTCTGCAAAAAGTTCTTATTATTTTTACATGAAATTTTTACTGCAGATAAGCACGACCAAAAGCTACAATTTAAGCCAAAGCAGTTCCTGCAACCATTAAAACCCTTGTAATTCGATTTCAAAATATGGGCATTTTTCATCGGTTTTTATTATTGAATGCAAAAACATCTGAACCGATGTTATCACCAAAAACTCATTTTTTTCGTTTTTTCAAGCGCTACAACGCGCTATTTTTTGTTTTACGACAAAATTATATGTCGTCCCTTAATCCCCAAAAAACGCTTTTCAGCACTTTTATCGACTTTTTAACATACCGATTTTATCCAAAACATACCAATCCATTTCTACTATTTTTTATCTAATTATCGCGCCGAGAAACCTTATTCAGGACTCTTTTTAAAAACTGTGCACTTTTCTGCTATATTGCCTGGCGTACAATGCATTAGTCATTTATTTATTTATCTATATTGTTCAAACAGGACGCAGTGTCCAGCGTAGAATTAAGGAACACTAGAGACATACATATGTACCTGCCTTGAAGAAAGGAAAACGTTAAATGGTTCGTTTAAATAGTTATTCATGGAAGATAATAGTTCTAAACTGAAAACTTTCGTGGGACCTTGGCATTTAGCGACTTCTCTAGTTCAGCGCCCGGTCGTCGCGCCGAATTTAACTCTTATCGCACATTCGCTGGTCCCGAGACGATCTTGTAGAAATGACGCACTTAACGAAGTTAGCGTCTTTCTCGGGTTGATTCTCTTCTGGCTGGGATCGCCGTTGTCGAGTAAATCGAATTTACTCTCCCGTCTCGGAATACTAAAAACTTAAGGGCTAGCGAACTACGGAATTTGATATATAACTGCTAATTTAGTAAGGGTCTCAGTGTTTATTATGTACGTGTTTGGTTTTAGGTGAAACACTAGTGCTAACGAGATGGGAAAGGGGGACAAGAAGCGGACCGACAGTGGTAAGAGTAAAGGTCTTTACCTCCTACACAGTACCATACTAGGACCGTAACCGTATCGACACATGCAACCAAATATTCTTTATATGGTTTAGTATCAGACAACACCCACTAGACCGTTCCGTCACCAGCCAACAACGTGGCGTGGTGCCATGACCAGACCGTCAACAATTTGACATCCACATATTTTTGTAGGTACCAGCACGAAACGCGCTTGGTAGGCTACGTTGGCACACCTGTGTGCGCAGGCGGCTCACAGAGTTTTTGCCGCGTATGAACCGCGTTATAGCCCCGATTGAACACAGTTCTTAGCTAGCCGTGAAGAAATGCACACGTGCATACACTATGGAGCACGAAAAATTGATCGTAAATATGTTCGTCAATATGGAATTTATTTACAATTTGCAACATCCCAAATATATGGATACCGTAAAGAAAGAAGTAGCACGACAGTGCTTTCTCTCCGACAGACAGCCAGACTTTCTCTGAAGTTAGTGTTTCTTTTGGTAATATAATTTTCAACTTTTCTCAACAATTCATTGAATTGAAATGACGTCATACGAAAATACTGGAAAAATTTGTCTTCATCATCAACTAGGTGCCTATATAATCTCCAATATTCTCCCTCGGCTTTTTGTTTTCTTAGAGCTTCGTGAATCCAATAGTGTCGGATGATCTTTTTTTTATGTTTCTTTTTCCTCCTCCTCGCCCAAAATAAAGGCAATCATGGCTAGTTCTTTTAAAGATAATTTCCTTATAGGCATTATGCATTTTAAGAAAATTTACAACACGGCAAACTGTATAGATTGTAGTTCTCTCGACGAATGCGTCCGCTACACGAAAACGAACTAAAATAATAACTATACTCAACTGATAGAACAGACTCCCAACGGCTAGCAAACGGGCAAGGCATGAATCTTAAGCGTTGTATACCGGGATGAAACGCTGTTGATTCGTTGCAGTGGGCATAGTAGTGACCGGAGTGCTTCCTTTCGTGCCCGAAACGTTCCTGTTATGGTCAGGGTATGGTACGGTGTAGCGGGCAGACGCCTTAAAACGTAGTTTATAAACACACACAAAAGCGCCGATTTCTACTCGACACACGTCGATTTCTATCCATTTCAAAGTTACGGGCCTATGAAATTATAAACAATACATAGATACATTTAAATCCACAAAGTTTCATTTTAAATTATCAAGAATCGATTGGTCAAGGGGGTCCTATTGCACACTTGGATCTCCTGACCTCAATCATCTAGATTTTTACTTCTGGAGATACGTGAAAGATTTAGTATACTCACAAGTTTTACCAGAGAGGAACTATTGCAGGTTATTCAGCAAGTTGCCCAACAATTACGAAAAAAACTGGACGTCTTCCACGAAACACCGAACTACTACACTTTTCTCGACGCGCGTTTCGCCAACCAAGTTGGCATCTTCAGGAGAAGATTAAAACTGGTTTTAATTGTTGGTTTTAGTAGTTCGGTGTTTCGTGGAAGACGTCCAGTTTTTTGTTTCTACGCCGGAGGTTCCAGTACCAACTCCAGAATTACGAAAAAACAAGCATCAAGTAAGAAGTGTCATTTCATCTGTTGGCACAGGCTTGTATTCAGCAAGGAGGTTTTAAAATTTAATTCAATCTGTTTTTCGAATTGAAATCTGTATATTTATTGTTTATAATTTCACAGGCCTGTAACTTTAGAACTAATAGAAATGGGCCTACCACTTTTTTGTGTGTTTTAGTTTTAGTATCTAAGTATAAGGGATTATCTGGAGCATAAGTCTACTTTATGCTCCAGAAATTTGAACATACCGACATGAACACATTGTATAGAGTGGACCGAAAGTCTAGAAATATATTTGTATCACCGCTATGATCCGGATATTTCTCGCAATTGAAGGGTCCAATGCATGCAATGTACCTAAGTCACATTTTTGTCAAACTGTGGGGTTTGGCGCCATCTGCTGTGTTTTTGGTCAAGCTTTATGTTGGAATCACGTTAAGATGTTAAAAAATTTCGTTCATTTCAATGGAAAGAATTACCAATGATCTGCATAAAAATTAGATCTTGATCTCCATCAATAAAATTGCCAGAAATTACTTTTTTTCTTGAAAACGGTAAAATATGACTTTAGAGCATGTTTAGATACTACACGAACGGTACGAGTAATGTTGCAATGCCTCTTGATTGATTTAGGCATATCGTTACATCGTACATCTTTTATTTCATCACTAAATCGCAAACAGTTGCGATGAAAAAGTAATTTGTTCCGTTTTAAGTAAATGAAACGTCGTACTTCCTGTTTGATATTAGCGCAGCCGACAACGGCTGCCATCAACGGAAATATGCGTTAAATGCCCATGTTATCGAGATATTTCGTAACGTTTTATCGGTAACACTCAATAGGTCGTTTTAGTACTATTTTTTTGGTTACCATTTGTTAATGTATCGGATCCTAGTTTAACTGATTTAAACCTACAATGTACCACATAAAATAAGTACAAAATTCGACTTTTCTTCTAGAAAAAAAATGTTCGGGAAAAAGGTGGTTGCTGCTCATAACAAAATACAGAGACATTTCGAATAACCCCATTTTTGACAATATTAAAATTAGTTAATATTCAGTTACTTACTTAACACGTCAACGACTGTAGAATAACCTTTGCCTATCTACAAAATAAAAACCACCACGTCTCAAACACGACAGAGATTCAAATTCAAATTCAAAGTTATGTAAATCTAGCAGTTTCCCAGGATTTTTCATTTGAGGACTGTTTTATGCTAACTGCTTATCCGCATATTATTCATTATGTATGTATGTATTTATATCAACAATATGTCAACCTTTCTGTATTATGTTGAAAGTATGAGCTTATGTTATATTTTTATAATGTTTTTGATTCAGATTTAGAGATATTTCCTGGCTTGAAAAAATCTTTCCAAAGTGGTTCAGTTAGTCAGATATATATTCTGAGGATTTCCCTTTAATATGAACCCAATGCCTTTAAAGAGGATTTATTATTTCATGTCATTCACGGAATTATTCACAATTGTTAAAAAACATCGTAATTTTACTTTTTCATAGATATCTTTTCACATAATCGACACATCACCTTCAACTTGGACTTAGTGGACATAGAATTTCATAAGCTGTAGTCCTATCAAAAGTAAAAAATATCAATACTGTGGTACAAAAATTATCACAATTTAAGCAACCTTTAAAAAATACTTTCGTTGCTGACTGTGTGTGTAGTTTCAGTATCTACTGTTTTATTTTTCTTCAATGTCCTAGCCCACCTAATACTGCAATAGCCTAACTAATTTAGCTGTTTGCTGTGGGGATGATTGGCGAATGTGCTCTGCGAGTAGAACCTGGCAAGTTCCAAACTGAAATAACTTGTTAGCATATCTCTTAACTTTGCGTATCTACATACTTGCCTTAGCTCTCTTCCTTTGTTTCATTCAAATCACCGCCAGTAATCGAAATCCCTATAGAATCGCACCAAAGCGACCTTTTACACGACCTAAATAAGCTCCCGTGTCGCGAACAGTTACAAAGTTGACTTTACATCGTTCGATTCATAATCAAAGCCCTAACTAGACGTAAGCAACTGTGCCAAACGCTTGGATGGAATCGATAACAGAACGACGAAATTTCTTATGTAATTTTCAACGTCAAACTCCACCTCGCAATTCTTGCAGTGCGTCAAAATCCCTTGAATGTGAGAAACATGTTTTGCAACGAGTCGATAGACTATTCTAAATAGCATGAAGCAGTCCAAACAAAAAATTTAGAAAATAATGATTTTTAAATGATCTAGGTAGCCCAAAACAGATTTCTTGGACCGATTGGGTGGCCTGCTCATTCTCCGGACACTACACCCCTTGATTTTTGGTTTTGGACAAAATATTCTGACAGAAATAGTAATCAATATTTGCCGAGAAATACCTCGTGACAATGTGCTGAATGCTACTTACTAGAGTTATTCGAAGGTATATCCGAGAAGGCAGTGGATACTTTGAGCACTACTTAAAATTACCTTTTTTTAAGATGTTGCTGTTTTCCGTCGAATACTTATTGATATTTAGAAAATTCATTGTTCCTGAACCTTCTCTCATTTTTTCAGCAATTAGATATTCATAAAACCTAAATTGCCATACATCTTCGAATTCAGAATTCTAATAAAAAGTTAGGTAACGAAAAAAAAATACACATGACAGTTTGTAGTACTTCTGAACCCATTATTATTATTTCGTCGACTTTATAGTCACACTTCTCAGCGTAAACGCTGGGAAACATTCACCCATTCCTGTTGCAGACAGTGATGGCTTGATATCTCATCCCCGCCTCCAGCAGAAATATGGCTCAGACGAGGGGAGGAAATTCATCCTATCCCAGAACCTTTCTTACAATATGACATGAATTATTATTATTATTAAAAACGGACGTCAAACAACGAAGATACGGCATAAGGCGTTTCTTGACAGACAGCCTGTATATAAAAAGAGAGAAAATTGTCACAGATAGTGGTTACATCATTTATTGACCTGAGAGAATACCGATAGCCGGCCTGGCGCGTCTGATGTGCCCTCTGAACTTTTTCTTTGCTCTTCTTTATCCTCTTGAAATCGAGTTCTCGACTTGCCTCTAGAAATAGACAGTTTATTAGAGGCAAATATAGGATATTCTTGAGGATGCTTAGGGATTTTAAATTCCGAAAATTCTTCCTTCTTTTCGAGTGCTTCCTTTCCCTCAGGTGGACTCTCATATACGCTGATTTAATGCCATCAAAATATAAATTTAATTTGGCATCGTTTTCACCAGAACAGATTATTCAAACCAATAAACCTTACCATCCATATAATGGTCATATTGATCAAGCAACCCATCATTTGGAGTAAAAATACAAAACGTACAGTTTTTGCTTCTCTTAGCGGGGTATATTCTGAACAGATTCAGTTTCTTCAAATTATATCGCTTTTGGAAAAACAAGAAAAAGAATATTTTAACTGTTTGTCTATTAACATTTGCTGGTTGCACGGTAACTCGATAATGCTGTGAAATATTAACTGGAAATTTACACACTTATGTTATAACGGAATCTGAAGTTGATTAGATCTTGTGCTTCATCATTGAAAGTGATGGAGTATAAATGAAGGTAATAAGCTTTTCCTATCCCTAGGGGTAATTTTCAAACGCTTTAAAATATTATCTTGAAAGCTACACGTATATGCGATAAGAGTGGCAAGTCACTAGATTCGTAGTTTTAATAAAGCTTAAATAGGTTAAATAAAATTTGGAACATCACCTATTTTTTTCAAAACATTGTTTCTTTTACTGAGTTCTATTTTTGTGTTTTACTTATTGTTCTGTTGTTACACATTCTTTGCATACAACTGCGATAAAAAAAATTATTTTTTTCGTAATAAGTTCGATATAATGATATTATTTTGTATTAAAATTTTTGTGCGAATGTTGTGATTCAATGTGCGAATGTTTGGATGCTCGATTTAAAATGATCGACTACCCGCCCTGCAAACTTTGAAAGTTATTCCTTCAAGTTATTACATTATGCCATTATGTGAATAATGTCATCTTTACGGTATGCTTAAGAATAATTCAACAATTTTAGGAAGACTAATGGCCAGTTTGGCAACGTCCTATCCACAATTTCCGGCCCATTAACCTCAATATTTGAATTTTTAACTTAGGACAGAGCCTATTTACCAATATTTCCATGTAATAAAACGTGCATTAGCCCTTTCTTCTAAGCCCATAATATACATTACAAAAGAAATATTTCACCATAAAAAATGTGCGGGCATTTCCAAGAGTGTTCTCTTGAAACCAAATTATGGGCACGAAATGGGGACAAATTCGTCGCTGCGAAAGAGCTGACACGAAGAAATATGCACCTATCTTTGAATTTTAAAATCTTATTCCGAATAAAAGTAAGGTTAAAAATGTTTTTACTAAACATTACTAACGTAAATTAGTCATTTTTCACGTAAAACATTTTTGATAAATAAAACGTTGTAGGAATTGCTAACCTCGCCAATATGTCATTTGAAATTTTTGGTCACCATAAAATATCATTACGTTTTAAAACACAGAAAAGTGTATTATGGAAAAGCTATTTGCATTCACGTTAAGATGTTAAATATGAGGTTTCTTGCAAAAATTGGCTTCTTAATTATGGTCTATCTGCAAAATTTGCAGATTGTGAGTACATCGGGAATGACTTTTTTCCATAATTTGTCTAATTTAGCACACTAATATAAGCCAATTTAATTTTCAGACTGCGTTGCGTATCGTATAATAAAGTTTACTGTTATCTTTTTTTCAACCCTGTGAAATAATTTTAAACAGTTAATATTACTTTAAACAGCTGTGAAACAATTTTAAAATATCTAATAGGAATATTATGTTGATGTGACAACAGCGAACGCACGGAGCGAACGAAGGCAGAACGAACAGTCCAATAGTTCACTCTAAGCTTCACCCACTAATGCACTCTCCTTGCCCCGTCACGAACCTCCGCGGTTGTCGGCGGCCGCGCTCATACCGTCTGTCATTTAATTATTTGAACTTCTCTCTAGTGCTTCTACAATACGCTCGTAATAACGCACTTTTCTAATCAGGCACTAGAACAGTATAAAATATAAAATGGTATTTCAAATTTCAACTCAAACAGCCCTACCGACAAACCGGATGCCTTTCATACGCCTGCGCTAGCGATTGGATCGCAATTGGTTCTCACCTCATGTTTACATCTATTTAACAAAGAAGTTAAATTATCAATTGCCCTTCATTCGGCTATGCACGCATTAGGCTGCCTAATGTATACAGTAAGCGGCAACCTAATGCGTACATAGGTGGATATTAAATACATATTAAATGATACATTTTTATGTCATAGTTAGGCGAATTTACTGGGGCCGGGGAGGTTTGGTTGTACATCAAGCTAAGTGGGGGGTCTTCCAGCGTAGGGAGCGGAAATTTTAACTCAAACAACCCTACCGACAAACCGGATGCCTTTCATACGCCTGCGCTAGCGATTGGATCGCCATTGGTTCTCACCTCATGTTTACATCTACTTAACAAAGAAGTTAAATTATCAATTGCCCTTCATTTGGCTATGTACGAATTAGGGTGCCGCTTACTGTATACTTGTCTGTTGTCAGGAAGTCGATAGTTGACAACTTGAGAACCAGAGAGTCTGATCTTGCATTTTATTTTTAATGTTACAGTTAACTTATTATTAACCTATTATTATAATAATAAAATTTATCTAAAATTTTCTATCGAAGTGTAATTTTTTTATGCAGTCGTTTCAAATAATGTTACATTTACTAACACCAACAACTAACATTTTATAACAAGGATTTCCATTTGAAAAAAAAAAACACTTAGGATAACGTCATTTCTCGAAAACAGTTGACGTTCCAAAGGTGATAACGGCAGTCAAAATATGTATCACGATAATGTACATGGTGTGTCGTCCTCTGTCCACGTGAACTATTTTGAATTTGCAGCTTTAACTTCAGTAGATGTGGAACGATCATTTTCCCTCTACAAACATATGTACGGGCCAAATCGCTTACGTTTAACAAGAATAAATGCAGAAAGGCTGCTGGTCGTGGCAACGTACGCTCAAGCAATGAGGATAGTCGGTATTTCTGACTAACACAAGCAATATATATATACATACATTGTTAACACATTTTTACTCCTGTCTGTTTTGATCTCTCATATGTCCGGCCCTGCGTTATAGCACATGTTCCGAACCCTACCCACCTGAGTAGACTAACGCATAGAGTTTTAATTGGTTTGATCTGCAATAAATATGAATCCTAACTGAAAACAGATCAGATATAATCGTGCTGGTTACCGCAATCTAATCCTAACAGAAATATGGAAGAAGTCGCTTACCTAAACAGCATCGCGCTCCGTAATCTCAATCCTCTCCGAGCAAATATTTATTCCTAATCCTATAAATTCTGCGACGTTAGTTCAGCAGTTCTGTCGGTTGCTAACTTCGCGTCAAATGTTATTTCGTTTTCTTCGCGGGAAAACACGCCTCGAGGCGTGTACTTCCTTATCTCGGCCCAGATCAAATTATCGAAATTGTACGCCGAACGAATATTAGCCAGCCACTGCATTGCAGCGGTTGAATGTGCACAGACTAAAATTGGAAAGATGCAAGGCTTAAACTGCGGCCGTTTAGCGAAGCAATAGGTGCTATCGTTTGTTTTTATTTCCGTTTTGGCGTCGTATAACGATAGCTCTTTTCGCAGTTAACACAATTCGAGCAGGTTTAGGAAGAAAAGATACTCCCCAGTAATCGTGTACATGTCATATACAGTACACGGTGATTGTTTTATCTTGACCACACCAATTTATTCATAAAAAGCTAAAGAAAATTGTCATCTGTAAAAAGTATCATGTTCCTACCATCTGAGACCATAATTTGGCGTATATAAAAGAAAGAAAACTGCACGAAGCGACGCTTTGAACAATTTTTTTTCCAGAAACATACCAGTTTTTTTACAACATCGTTGGAAAGTTCCTCTAATGTTCCTCTAATGTAATTATTTTCCAAACAATAATAATATTTTCATTTCCCTAAAAAATTATGACCCAATAAGTGATAAATACTATATCTTAGTTAAATATCTTATATCTTAGATAAATACTATATCCTAGTAGTATGCGCATGGGCTCCATCCTGTTAAATATAACCTTCTTGCAATTCGTCGTGATGCAACATTTGTACAAAAGGTGTTAAGATTTCTAAATGGTATCTCTTTGCATTCAGTGTTCCGTTAAAAATAATAGGCCCAACAATCCTCCTCTTGCTCACAACTGCCCACACATCAGTTTTTTGTGAGTCTAGTGGCGTTTGAATATAAAAGTGAGGATTGTCAGCACTCCAAAGTTTCAAACCTTGAAGGTTAACGTTGCCCGAAAGATGGAACCAAACCTCATCAAGAAGACAACCGAAGACAGCATCCCTCTTGTTAAAATGGTTAATAAACAATTGGCAGAACTGTAGTCTTATAAGTTCATCCGCTCTGAGAATTTCATGTGTGAATTGCAGACGATATAGATGGAGCTCCAAATCATTTTTCAAAATTCGTTGACACGTTGTATAGGGCAGATTCACTTGTTGGCTCGGATGAGTAATTGATCTTCTTGGATTGTCGGTTATCACTTTCCTAACTATTTCACGTTTTCTTCTGTCCTTACTCTGGATCTGTCACTTCTTTTCTTCCGATTGACGCTTCCAGTTTGCCGGTACAAATTTAGGAAACGTGTTACTGACCGGCTAAAATGGTCAAAATGAATGACTACGTCTGCAAACACTATCTTGAAGTCCTCATATGCAGCTCTCATCGAATATATGCTTCCATTGATTCTACTGTCATTTCTAAAATAAATTTCAAGTGAGACACGCCTCTGTTCTTCATTAAAAATAAATTCTGACAGCCACTTTCGTGTTTCATTTCGAGCTTCAACATTATCGCTATTTCCATATCTCTCGTTCATAGCCAAATTTGATGACTTTGGATGGCTCTTTATTTAAAAATAGCCACGTTTTTCAATGATGAAAAAAGACGATAAACCATAAAATTATATTTTATTGATTGTTAATCAAAATTTAGGTATATACCTACAAAATTTACATAATCCTACAAAGTATCTCATTAATACTTAATTTACAATACAAGTTATATCTATTTAGATAAATTCACCATTATGAGGCACTATCAGGAATTAACGATATGTTGTTTCTACCTTAATTTTGGCAACAATCAGCAAATATATAGATTTTTTATTGTTAAATATTTTACAACATAAAGATGTGATATAAGTCATACGTGTTGGGTCATATCTCATAACTTTTTAAGAAATGTGAATATTAAAAAAACGATATTTGTAAATTAATCTCCAAATTAGAAGAGCTTTCCAACGATGCCATAAGACTACGGCATATCTTCTATAATTCTATAATTCTATAATCAGATTAACAGCTAACGGATAATTCAAGTTGAACATTTTAAGGACATATGTAAAACATAACATACTGATGTCTACAATATATCGATAAACATGTACGTGTAAGCATTAGTACTACAAAGAACATAAATTCAGAATGAACATCGTACATCGAGCCGTTGAAAATCCAATTCGAATTTTGACATCAACAGAGGGATTCCCAAGTCGTATTAAAAATGTTCGTGCATAAATTCGGGCAGTATATCATCCCCGATTCAATAGGAAGCTTGGCGTCGCGTCGATCTGATTCTCGTGGATCACGTAGTAAAGGAGGTGAAAGAGCAGTGCCTATGGAAGCAACTCCGGTATGTAATCAGGATTCTATCGGCAGATGTGAGGTTTCTGAAATGTCGAACCCACGACTCGAAGACAAGTTTTTTTTTTAAACAGATACATACAAGGGGCCCAATTAGTCCAGGCTGCGTAGATTATTTTTTAAAATAATTAGTTGCGGACTTTTTCAACGTGATAATTAGGAGAAAAATCGTACGAATCGAATGAAAATGTTTTGGACAAAATCATATTGTAGAATCATTGCGAAAAAATTGCAAAAAAGGTATTTTCGACTTTTTAGGCACAAAAAAATTTTTTTTCAAAAAACAAAATATTCCGTTGTAGAGCTTGAAAAGACGAATAAAATAGTTTTCGGATAATTAAAATCGGTTAATAACTTTTTGCAAAAAAAAAACGCGAAAATTAGCGATTTTTCGATGTTCAATTACTCGGTCTGTTATTATCTTAGAAATGACTTCCGTATATTCATAAGTTTTCGCGCAAATTGCGAAAAAAGTAAAAACAGGTACTTTAGTAGAACGGACCCTATTTCCACAATAATTGTCGTAGAGCAATTTTGCAAAAAGATACGTGTTTTTGAAGACTTCCTTTACAACCATATCAAATTTGAAGTCGATCTGATAATAATAAGTACCTCAAAAGCGCATCTGAAAAACGTGCAATTTTTAGAGAGCGGCCGCGTGGACGCACGAGCGAAGGGGAAGTGGCGCGGTTGTAGGGGAACTCTTTCTCCCACAGTTTAAAAAAAACATCAATTTTCGGTCAGTAGGCCCCGAGAAATCTCAATTGTTTCCGGCTTGTCGAATTTGAACGCGCGCGATCGCTTTCCGTGCGCCCGCTCCGCCCGCTTTTTGCAAAATTGCTCTACGACAATTATTGTGGAAATAGAGGCCGTGTTACTAAAGTATCTGTTTTTACTTTTTCGCAATTTGCGCGAAAACATGAATATTTTTTTGACAAAAATTTAACTGTAGATAGGTGTTGGAAAACTACAATTTGAGAAGACATTTATATGATAATTACAGACCGCGTAACTGAACATCGAAAAACCGCTCATTATTGCGGTTTTTATTTTTTTGTGCAAAAAGTTATTAACCGATTTTAATGATCCGAAAATTATTTTATTCGTCTTTTCAAGCTCTACAACGGAAAATTCGTTTTTTTTTGAAAAAAATTTCTTCGTGCCTGAAAGTCGAAAAAACCTTTTTTTTCGCACCTTTTTGCAATTTTTTTCGCAATGATCCTACAATCGGATTTTGTCCAAAACACTTTCATTCGATTCGTACGGTTTTTCTCCTATTTATCATGTTGAGAAAGTGAAGCAACTAATTACTTTAAAAAAATCACTTGTTTTTTGCTACCTCGCCTGGGCTAAATGTGGTTTAAGTGCTGAGGTCTTTTGAAGGCAGCCCTCTCACGCTTCCAGAAAACCATATATGTAAGCAACATGTATAATATATGTATGGAACATATATTATTTATATAACATTTCTGGAACGGATGGGGATCTTTTAAACGATGCATTTCAACTATAGTTCGAAGAAAAAAATACATATATCCAAAACTGTTGCAAACTTGTTGTATTTCAAATGGATTGGAAATCTATTGTAGTCATCGATAATCAATAGACAATATTAATGCAATTTTACGTTAGAAACATGAGCTAAGGTTAGGGTTAAGGTCGAAAGAGTGAGTGGGTCCGCTCCCTCCACTATGACCTCACTGAGTCTTTGTGGCTCGCCCCTTACTTATATTTCACCCAATAGGTTCAGTCTTTTGATGAAACCGATCACTCTACAGGGTGAGTTCATATCCAAGCCCTTTGGAAAGGGCCTGTTACACTTTGTCAAACACTGAAAACCTGGAACTTCCTGCAGGCGAGCAGATGTACAAGATACGCTCTACACTCTGCAATTTCGTCATCCTCTATAACATAGACGTTATTCAGTCTCTATGTCCATTCCTCTCTATATCTAGGCTGTGAAGGTAAAGTGACGAGTCTACAATGCCCAGTACATAAGCCAATCAGTATTTAGTTTCAGCCTACTCAGTTATAATAGCTTTTTTACAGCTTATTTTCGTTGGGTGTGTGACAAACGCCTTTAAATGGGCTAGCTCCGGTCACCTATTCCATAACTCGAGAGTTTTGCACTCTGTCCAGTCTTAAATTATTGTTTCGGCTAAGCTGGGTGATATGTTAAGAACAATTTATGGTCTTTTTAAGGGAAAACAAAAAATATTTATTGGTACAATAGACAAACATTAAAATATATACTACTTTTCTACATAATCTTCTGCTTTTGTTATGCATTTTTCCCAACGTATTGGAAGTTTTTTAATGCCATCATCATGAAAAGAACGGTGGAGTGTTTTCAGCCAGTTGCGCACGAAAGCCTGGTGCGCAACTTCTTTCAGTGGCCCAAACATGTGATAATCACATGAGGATAAGTCAAGACAATAGAGAGTGTGTTCCAGTGTTGTTCAATGAACTGCCTCCAACTTTTCGCGTGTCAGATTGGCTGCGTGAGGGACGGCATTGTCGTGAAGCAGAATCACTTTCTGATCGGAAACACGCGTCTTTTTCCGAAATTTTTCGAAACCTCAGTTCATCTGTAATGACTCTCGAAGCTTATCCCGATCTGAGCTGCAATTTTAGCAACCGTTAAACGGTGGTCATCCTCCAGAAGGCGCTAAACAATGCCGATATTTCGCTCATTCGCACTGGCTCGAGGACAACGGACATGAGGTTCATTTTTAACTTGTGTTCGTTCTTCCAAATATTTTTTGTGCCATCCGTGCATTCAGGCAAGTCTCCCAAAACTGTGCTTCAAGTCTTCGAACGATTTCGGCTGGTTTGACGCCTTCAACTGTGAGAAATTTTATAATAATGCATTGCGCGACCTGAAGGTGAACCTCTTCGGAGAACGGACAAACCAGAACTGACAGGAAAGAAGTCACGTGACATCCACGCCTACCACGCCCATTACGAGCCTCTTCCCTACGCTTTAGCGGCCACACGAAAGAAATTCCGATTCATATTTGACTCACCCTCGTATATATAGGTATGTTTCTTTGTAGTATGGCAAAATGTGAGTTCAATTGGAAAGAAAGAGGATTTGTGAGAAAAAGGCCCCTCTTTTCATTTCTTTCCAATTGAAAAAATATAGGTATGTATATTGTCACAAATGGAGTACTTTATACTTTTATTACAATTGAAATTTAAAAATAAAAATGACGAGTTTCTTCGATGATTTCTTGGAGCTTGCAGAAACGTGCACACCTGCAAACCTTAGTACCAGTTGCCGCTGGTGTTCAGTCGTTAGCCGCGCGTCAAAAAACATCAAATACGTCCCTGGAATTACCGGACTATCCGCAGGATACTGTTAACCACAACTGAATTACATACGGTACAAAACTGCTAATTGCAACATGGATTGTTTTCTTCAGGTGAAAGGCGAAACCACGTTATGCTCATTAGATTCGTCTCGTGTTGCCTTTTTATTTTTTTGATGGGATGACGTTAAGCTAAAATGGCGGGCACGTGTGCCGCCATCAACATCTGTTTCGGCTGAAATGAGCCTTTCCCCGGGCCAGGTTACGGTTTCAATTGTTCGCTAAACGTCCGCCTCTATTACCGCCGAGATGCCGGCGGTTTCTCATAGACCCTCGCGAAATGACGTTAGAAAAACATGAAAGGCGACATTTAGAGTACCGCGTTAAAAGCCGACTGGCACCGTAATTGCCACGACAAAGGAAAATCGCTAAATGGGGAATCCTCAGAAACGTCGCGGCTGATTTAGTTTGTGGCTCGTGTTGTTTTACCTGAAAGCCATCGTTTTAATTTGACTATGAAAGGAAAAGGAATCTTTAAAAACAACTTGTACCTGCTTTTTTCAAACACTCTTTATGAAATATGTTATTTTTGCTAACAATTACTTTTTAAACAGCATATTACATAAATAAATGGAAAACGTTATAAGTGAAGGTTAAGACGAAGATTTTATCTCAACCGACGATGGATTCAAAAACATATCAAGATGTTGACGTGACTGGTAAGAAGTTAAAAAAGTAATTTATGAAAACGTTACATAATAAACGGGGAATAATTGTCGTTTCATATACCATTGAAACGACATTGAAAATTTAAGCATTGCGTACTTTTTCCTGGTGCGATCTTTTACTCCACTTTACTTTATACGTTATCCCAAAACAACAATGAAAATTATTGACAACTAAGTTGATAGAACTGTGATATGAAGTATATTTGACAGACCAGAAGATCATTGTTAACTAGATTAAAAGAACATATCGGGTAATTGAATTTCTTGTAATTAACGATTTGCATTTTAAATGGTACACCCTGTGTGTGGTCATATTTTCTTTTTCTAGTAATTTACATGTATATGATCTATGAGGTAGTGAAATATGAAATAATACATAAATACCAACATCCGAAGTGTGGCTATTAACCGAACTGATGCTGCTATTAGAGCTGCGAGCGTGACGCGACATGTTTGAACAGAACTGTATCTGGTGATACTTTTGTCCAGCGTCCCCACCCTGAGCTTGCTGGACAAGCCAGTGGGTCGTTCAGTTTGACTGTAGCAGTCGTTTGAATTAGTCTACGCACCAGTAACGCGTCGAAAAAATGTTAAGTGTACAGATGGAGCAAGGGGTTTATCTCAAGTTTCTTGTTAAACTGGGAAAAACTTTTACAGAAGCTTATACAATGTTAAAAGAAGTGTACGGGAATGCATGTTTATCCTGCACATACGTTTTTGAATGGTTTAAACGGTTTATAGAGGGACTTGAAACGACCGAAGACGATCCGCGCCCCGGACGGCCCTCAACGTCAAAAACGGAGACGAAGATATTGACTTGAGATAATTGGTAAATTAATCCGCGAAGATCGTCGTCTAAGCATCCGAGGGCTTGCTGAAATAACAGGAATCCACAAAGAATGTGTTCTCCAGATTTTGCATGAATCGTTTAACATGCGCAAAGTTTGCGCAAAAATAATGCCAAAACTCCTCACTCCCGAGCAAAAGGAATCAAGAATGAACATTTGCGCTGACATTCTAAACAACATTGACACTGGTCCAGACTTGTTAGACACCGTGATTACTTGTGATGACAAGATTCGAAGTGACAAAAGTGACAGAGATTATCAATTAGCTGACAGAAGCGGAATGGAAAAGTCGTATGCAGCTGTATGTAGCTGTATAGAGATCGCCAAAGGGAGCAGTGGCGGTTGGTGATATTTCAGTTAGCCATATCTTGAAAACGACGCATGGGACCCACTTCACTTTTTAGGTGATGACTATACACCTCTTACAGAAAGGATTTATAGTGAAAATACCGTCAACAAAGTTTGCGAAAAAAAATTCAAAAAACCTGGAGCACTCTCTGGGATCTCAGCAGTGGCGGTGCGGTGATATTTCAGTTAGCCATATCTTGAAAACGACGCATGGGACCCACTTCACTTTTTAGGTGATGACTATACACCTCTTACAGAAAGGATTTATAGTGAAAAAACCGTCAGCAAAGTTTGCGAAAAAAATTTCAAAAACACTGGAGCACTCCCTGGGTTCTCAGTAACGCTCTATGGGATATTTGCAGTATATTTTTTTGTATAATCTAGAAACAAATATTTTGTAACAGATCGAAAAACCTCTTCTTTGTTGAAATTGAAAAATTGTTTCTAGATTATAAAAAAAAATTTACTGCAAATATTCCACAGAGCATTACTGAGATCCAGTGGCGGTGCGTGATATTTCAGTTAGCCATATCTTGAAAACGACGCATGGGACCCACTTCACTTTTTAGGTGATGACTATACACCTCTTACAGAAAGGATTTATAGTGAAAAACCCTCAGCAAAGTTTGCGAAAAAATTTTTCAAAAACACTGGAGCACCCTGGTTCTCAGTAACCTCTGTGGGATATTTGCAGTACATTTTTTTTCATAATCTAGAAACAAATATAAAGACGTTTTTCGATTTGTTGCAAAATATTTTTGTTTCAAAAATTATGGCCATTTTAATTTTGGGAAACAAAAATGTTCTTATAAAATTAAAATTAAAATGGCCATAACTTTTTGAAAAAAAATATTTTGCAACAAATCGAAAAACTCTCCTTATATTTGTTTCTAGATTATGAAAAAAAATTACTGTAAATATTCCACAGAGCGTTACTAGATCCCAGGGAGTGCTAGGTTTTTTGAATTTTTTTTCGCAAACTTTGTTGACGGTTTTTTCACTATAAATCCTTTCTGTAAAGTGTATAGTCATCACCTAAAAAGTGAAGTGGGTCCCATGCGTCGTTTTCAAGATATGGCTAACTGAAATATCACCAACCGCCACTGAAAGGGAGTACATTGAAGGCAAAAAAAGTTGCTACTGTAATTGGTAACGAATAAAAATTGTTATGACAGCAGTTCAGTTATTTAATAGCCATCAGCATGGAACTTCTAAGTCTCTGTAGTAAGTATCTTAGAATTATTATGGGACTGTTCACTTGACACTGCCCCATGATATCAATAATATGATATCAACATTTCACTTTTGCAAGTTGCAACCCTTATTGCTTATACATGGAAGAGATAGGAGCTTCCCCGTTGCCCCGCACCTCAGTGACCAACCTCCTCAAAGCGACACGAGAATTTAGGCCTCGCCAGTCGCACGGATAATGTCTGTATGACGTGACTGGCCCGACTCGCAAGAAAACGAGGCGATAAAGCGCCCGATACAGTCATTGCTCCCCTTATTCGCCAGATGGATATTAGAATGCGACGGGAATGATAAATTTTCAATTTTTCGCAAGGACGGACGCGGGTAATAAAGATTTACGATGGCATATTGTTCATTGATTTATTCCAGATACACGGGGGCCGGAAGAAAATAAGTTCGAGATCGGTGGAAGTAATTGGAAACCGTAAACGATTTTTTCCTTCGAGTTTCACTTTATTTAGATACGTTTGAGTTAACAACGTAAGCATCTTGAGAGATTGACAAATGAAAGTGGATAACCAGTCAAATGAAAGTGGATAACAAAATATGCCACAAGGCACAAGCCTGCAAAATTGTATGTTAGGTGAGTTGCGGATTAAAAGGAGTTAAATCTCCTAAATTTTGTCATATAAGTCCTCAACCACGTCAGATTTTCCAATAACAATTTTAGGTTGATCATAGCAGTATGATAAGTAGTAGATAAGTGGTCACAGCAGTGTCACAGATACAGTAGATCATCACACAGATACAGTAGATCATCAACTACAAAATCCATTTTTGTTTACCGTTGTACAATCTTCTTTTCCTTAAATATGTAATTATGAGCTTATAATGCATATGAAAAAGTGTTTATCATAAAGAATACCATTTGATAACCAGAGATTACCTACTACTTGGTTGAAACCTCTATACTTAAACATTTATTGTTACGTAAAAATCAAATTCTCTCAAACGGAGGCACTAAGACGATGAATCTAAGTGGGAGCATCATTCAGCCAGTAAAGGCAAAATTAGAAGATGGTGATCCAACAAGTGAAGGAAAAGTTGACGCATCATTCAATCAAGTGAGGCAAGATAAGTAGATGACAAATGTCAGCAAAATTGAAGAATCTTCCAGTCAATAAGGGAGAACTAGTAAGCAGCATAATAATAATTTATTTCTACCAATCAATCTATTTACAGTAATCTGCTAGTAGAAGAAAACTGATTTTAAATCTAGGACTGTGATAAAAAAAAAGTAGTATATGATGCAGTTGTTACAAATATTAGTAAAAAATACGTTATCCCGCATTAAATACATAAAGCTGGTCAATATAGAAAGAATACCAGAAGAATGGAAATACTAATTTTAAGGAAATCAAAAGGTTTAGACCTACACGAAAAAGAACCACAAGCCTAAATAAATGTGGATAGTACTCTGGGTAGAAAGATATTTACGTATCTTTTTATTGAAAGTTTTAGCAGGCTAGGAGGGCGAGGGCCGATAATGTTCCAGCTGAAGGATTTCCTCGTCAACTTATTAGCATCGTTCATGGCCTGCACTGCGCATGGCCTTTCACCTAACAAGCATACATTTTGTTTTTGAGAGGTGCATTAACAAGTGTTTGATGACATTCCTTCACTGCTCCTGTTGTTATTTTGTTAAAAAGGATTAATTTTTTGTTACTTTGCAAATCCCCGACTTCTCGTTGCTATTTATTTTATTCTTGGGGTGGCTTGAAAGATTTTGAAATACTTTTGGTAATGATTTAGGAAAAGTGGCGACCATCAAGATTCTGAGTAGACGAGCGTTTCCGTCTCAGCCCCCACTCAGTTACGCCTATGCTGCCGGTCAACAGTGCAGACGGTTTTTCTCTTCGAAATCGAGCAGCCAGGAGCACCTGTTACATAGTTATTCGGAGTGGCACTTGACTTCTATTTTTTACTCGGGAATAAAAAGGCCGAATATAAAGCGTTCCACGAAACCCATTTTAATCTTTTCCAGGAGCGTTCGGGCCCCCCGTCTCCAGACGGGAAGGGATCGAAACCCTCCCGTTCTATTTCCTTACGTCCCGGTTTTAAATTCAGTCCATAAACTCAGCCGTAACGTTCATCCCGGGCGGCTTTTGTCTTCTAGGGGATGTAATTTTATTTATATAGGTCTATAATGCCGCCTTTTATGTGTCGATATGGCGTATCGGTTCCGTAATGAGAGCTGTAAATGCCGGTACGGTTGGAGGTGTAAATGGAAATGTCTACGTTATAACTTATATCTGGCGTGGATTATGTTCGTTGTTAAGTCGTTTTCGCAGCCTTTTTACGTGTACGTCCTATCCCAATACCGGCGTCATATTATGAGGTCATCTTTCGCGAGTTAACGTCCATTTGATGATGCGAAGTACAGAGTGAGCCTTTGAAGTACCCTCTTTATTGTGGATGCCAAAAAAGATGATCTTGTTTAATTAATTAAGATTAATCACAAGATTATGTGACTTTTATGACCTACGATGTATGTAATTTAAGTAATGAGACTGGCACCGTAGAGCCCGATCTAGCAACACTGCGGAGACGGGAGTTGGAAGGACGGTAGGTTAACATGTTATGCACCTTCAGTACAAGTTTAAACTTGTTACAGTCATTTGTTTGTTCTTTATGACTATTTTCGTAAACCGGTTTTTTTCTAGTGCGTTTTAAAAATGAGTGACATTAATTTTGAGGAACGATGTGCTAATAAGTTTTGCTTCAGACAAGGCAACGGATAATTTTGCAAAACTTCAACACCTACGGAGGAGGACATCAGGAGATAAAGGTGTCTTGATTTTTTGGAATCAATTGAAAATGATCCCCATTTTATGTAACGTGTCATTACTGGTGGTTAGACTTGGGTGTTTGAGTACGACCTGGAAGCCAAGTGCCAAAGCACGAAATGGTACACTACAAGCTCTCCAAGACCAAAAAAAAGCAAGAATGAGCAAGTCGAAGATCAAGTGCATGCAGATCTGTTTTTTTGATAGCCAGGGAATTGTCCACAAAGAGTTTGTGCCTCCAGGCCAAACAGTAAATCAACAGTTTTACAGAGAGGTTCTTGAAAAACTTCGAAAAAGGATCATGCGTGTGAGATCAAACATCAAGAACAACTGGATGTTGCATCACGACAATGCGCCTTGTCACACAGCCATTTCAGTAAACGAGTTTTTAGCCAGTAAAAACATTCCTGTGGCTCCTCAGCCTCCTTATTCGCCCGACTTGAGTCCTTGTGACTTTTTCGAGCTTTTAAGTTGTTCACATTGTTTGGCTGTTCCGTACTGTACTTGGTCATTAATGGAAAGAGATAAAAGTCATTTCAAGAAAGAAATAGGTAGAATACAGATAAAACGTTAAATTCAATTTACAGTTTTGACTAGAAGTCCCTATTTTTATAGATTAAAAAAAAAGTGTTCTCAAGATATTTATTTGAGATCCACTGAGTTTCTAAAACTAATGAAGTCCGGAAAATTCTCGTTTCGGTAGGGGAAATCCATGTTTCTATAAATAAAATCAATATTGACATGTGTAAAATAATAGCACCAATTCAGTCTATGATAGCAGTTCGACGCCGTAACATCTAAACATTTTTTTAGCATAGAACAATGAAGTCAAAGGTGAAATAATAAAGCTAAGTTAATTTCTGAATTGAATTTTAAATAATTTTAAAATATTAAATGGGTCGTGGAAAACATTGCACGAAAGAAGAACGTTTGTGCATAAACAAATTATTGGCTAAAGGGAAACATACAAATTTATTAGGGAAGTGGTCGGATGTCGGATAAAATGATCAGTCATGCCAAGAAATTTAAAGAAAAAGAAGAAAAAAGAGGCCGAAAGAAAAAAACTATCTTTAACTAATGAAAGAACCATCCTAAGACTAACAAAAAAAATCCTTTTATAACGTCAACTCAAATTAAAAAGGAATTAAATCTCAATGAGAAAATCTCCCTACAATAAGAAGGCTCATAGAGAAAAACTGGATGGCCAAAACTCCTAGGAAAGTACCGTTACTCAAGAAGAAACATCTTCGTGACAGAATCAAATTCGCTCGGGAACATTTAAACTGGCCTCTCGCACAATGGACAAATATCCTCTGGACCGATGAGTCGAAAATTGAGTTATTTGGGACTCCAGGCTGTAGAACATTTGTCCGCAGACCAACAAGAGATGAACTTAAACCCCAGTATACAGGCAAGATCGTTAAACATGGCGGAGCAAAAATTAATGTGTGGGGTTCTTTCTCGTATCATGGTACTGGGCCAATATTTTGGATCTAGCCTACGATAACCGCATTAGTCTACGTTGATATAATGAGAGAAGTAATGTTGCCCTATGTGGACTGGAATATGCCGCTCAGATGGGTCTTACAGCAGGACAATGATCCAAAACATATCAGCAGACTAGCAAAAGGCTTTTTTTTGCACAAAATCGAGTTCAGGTTATGGAATGGCCCGCTCAATCACCAGACCTGAACCCAATAGAAAATCTTTGGGCAGATGTTAAAATAGCTGTGTTTAAAAAAACCGAAGAATACAGCAGAATTATGGTATGCTGTGCAATCAGCGTGGGAGGCTATTCCATTACAGCTGTTGTCAAGCCCTGGTTGACTCTATGCCACGGCGTTGTGCTGCTGTTTTGAAAAACAAAGGGTATACAACAAAGTATTAATATGTTGCAGTTTAACATTTTAATTTTATTTGATTCCTTGTACAGTAATTTGTATGTTTCACGAGAGGTTCTATTTTTTTGCACAGTAAAAACTTGAGATATTATAAGTTAACTGAATGTGCTACATTTATTTTTAGTTTATTTGGAACAATATGTTATATACTATAATGTTTTGTTATATCATTACTCTTTTGTAATAAAAAACTAAAAAAGATGCAACTAAGGCTTGCCTTTTATATTTCATGTTTTTAATGTAATCGGTGCTATTTTTATGCACATAGCTGTACATAAATCCACACAAGTACAATACTCCAACTATGTAGTTGAACGTGAAGCTGTAAACAAATTGAAATGGATTATTTAAACCGGGCTTATTTCATATTTGTTCCAATATCGCTTTGCAGCATTTGTTCTCGCATTTTGAATATCTGTAGAGTTTCATCCCCGCAAATCCATCGTCGTTTTTTCGATTAGTCAATTATTTTGTGCACGATTTTAATAACGGATAAATTCGCTTATGCGATTTAGTCCCGCTTCCGGAAATACAGTTTCGCCAACACTTTTCATTCAACGTTGGAATTATCCTGTTCATAAACCGATTGCTGATATTTACCGATGCATTTTGCTAAATAAATCTGGAATATTAAAATATCATCAACCAGTGGTTTCAAACAGGTCGAAAACAATTGTAAATGTGTATTTAGGAACATGCTCCCCCTTTTATTTAACTTGAACGAGTTAGAATGAATACAGTAAGAAGCAAAAGTCCGGAATTAGATCATGGTCAATTTTTGGGAAAAAATGACAAAATAATAAACTGCTCTCCAAAATTAGCGTAACACTTTTTAGATTAGCGCCATTTGTGTTCTATTCGAGTTAAAGACTTGCGGTTTTTAATATCCTGTTGCCTAGAGGTTTGGTTTTAATGCCTCAAAGGCGCTACGATGTGACTTTAACGGTTTGTCGTCTACACCCCAAAAACCAATATCATGTGGAAACTTGAATTCGAAAAAGTTTGACTGCAAGCTGTTAAGGTAGTCTGGTACTCTTGGCAACAGCTGTTTAACTGTGGTAGTATTTCGCAAACGTAAGTCTGACAACAATTACATTTTGATTGTTCTGATAATAACAGTTTTTTTAATGCAAGGTAAAAGTTTGAACCCCAAAAAAAACACACAAGCCGCTATTACTGTAAGATTCAGATAATTTCAAACTGTCAGCAAATGTCAAGGAATACAACACGGCAACTTCGGATCTGCTGATAACTGCATAACAACGAATATCAAGAGCGAAATTTCGCTCTCGCGAAATTTTTATCAAAAATTCGATACAATATTCCATTACACAGTACAGCATCACTGCACTAATTTAATAGCGTCATCGGTGACGTGGATCGGCTTTTATTTTGTACAAAGTATATATTCAGCGCACGTACGGTACCGAAGATCTTCCATACCTTTTATCAACGTAAACATGTCTCTTTTTGAAGGTAGACGGAAATTTACTTCCTATGGGAGACAAACTCGCGGCTTTGTTTGTTCAGTCTATAAGGTCGATCTCCGCAAATATAAAGAAAAAGGATATGAGAATAAATTAAGTAAGGCGTAAAAATACCGAGAAAATACGCTGTCGATGAGGCCTCAGCAAAAATATAAAACGATCTCGTCAAACTGCAAACTTCTTGGCAATACCGAGCCGTAAAAAAAACTTATCAAAAGTAAAAAAAACTTATCAAAAAAGGCCGTATATATTTTTGTAATATTGCTAAACAAGTGAAGTATCGAATTATTGGAGCTACTTTTGCTATAAAAAAGGAGACTTCTTTTTATCGTAGTCTTATCTACAGGTTATGCAACAAAAATTTTAATAGCCACATAATTTTGATTTCTTTGGAAAAACGTTCTTTTTCTCTGGTAAAATTGAATACCAACTCTCCATAAAAGGTTTCTCAAACGTCGTCTACGGCTTTGAAAACTTTAAAACAATGGCAGTTTAGCTTCGACATGATTGCTCTCTCATTGAGGGGCAACTTTAAGGATTTTTTTTTTTCAAATGTCTTTTTATACTCATAGCAAGAGGGCCGATTGTTAATAATTATACAAAGTATAAATAAGAAACCTCCTTTTTGTTTTTGGTCGTTCTTTACAAAACAAATGAAAGAATGCTCACTTGATACAATGGAACAAAGTGTGGACAAAATGGAACAACTGACCGACTAAAACTAACTATAAAATGATTGATTGCAGCACCGCAAGTAGGTTGCTTTGACCGTAGTGAGTAATAAAAATCAATCTCTAGGTATACAATTTAACCACATACATGGAGGGTAAGTTATCCACTGGAGCAAGACCCCATATTCATTGCAGTAACTTCCAACACCTGCTTCTTTATACCAGGTGTCCCATTTTAAAACATCCACATGAATAATTGCAATCCAAAAGCCGCCAATCTAGAAATGACTGTAACAAAAGTTGTTTGGTTTGGAGGGGCCCATCCTCATACGGCTCTGAGGCACCCCCTTTTTTAATGGGGACCCCCAATTTTCATTGCAGAATCTGATTCTACGGGGAAAATACGTCCAAAATAGGTTTTTTAAGCAATTTTCCTTTTTTCAAATATTTGTGGCTTCCATGACCTCCAATTCACGAAATATTCGAGAAAAGGTATTTTTAAGGACCCTGATGATGCCCGGATGTAATCTAAAAATTAACCTATTAACCTATGTGGATGTTTTAAAATGGGACACCTGGTATATACTTTAATTTACTGTGGTTGTAATTAGACCATAATCTCACTCATTAAAAAAATATTTTATTTTTTTAAAAATTATCATAACGTAAAATACAATGGTAAAAAAAAACAAGTAGGAACTTTAATGTTTGTTTTATTTTCACGAAAATGGTAGTAAATGTGCTTTCATCGTGCGATTTTCGATAACAAAATGCACTCAAAATCTCCTTAAACGTGCACAATCAATGGAAATTTCGAAAACACTGCGAGAATGGCAATATCGTACAATGTGGAAATTTCATTGCAGCTGCAACTCAGCACCTCAAACGAAGTGCCCATTTTCGCAATTATTTTGTAAAAAATCCTAGTCGTACGTAATCACACTTAATTTACAATCAAATCAAGTTAACAGTACGGCTAGTAAAGCTGCGTATGTACACTTAACCTATGATCCATTATCAGTACTATCACAAAAAAAAAAACATAAATAACTTAACAGACGCGCTAGAAAAGTAGCGTTCTTTTCCTAATCTACAAAGGAACACGACAGCGAACGTACAGAACAACACCCACACACTACTGATTCGAGTAATAATTCAAAGCCGCCTCGATCGCCGCCTTGGCGTAATTGCTCTCGCACGGGCTCGATCCCCAGAAGGGCCCGGGGCAGCCCCTCTGCTCGAAACAGTTCACCGGGGCGGTGTTCGAACTGGCCGAACAGCAGGTCACTATGGCCCACACGCAGTTGCTGGGCCCGGTCGGCGAGGGACGCGGAGTAGACAGAGCAGACGGGGGAGCGGGCAAGAAGGAGCTGGACGCCGAGCTCTCCTGCGAGCTCTCGCCCAACGCTAGCGAGTTGGTGTCATTCACGACGTCGTGCACCAAGGGCGGGAACCCTTGCTGCATGCTCGGAGCAGCCGAAGCAATCGGTAATCTGGTGGGGACCACCCCGACACTGGCCGATGTGGTAGGCGAGGCACCCCAGACGGGCCTGTCGTCGTCGTCGTCGTCGTCGAAGTCGAACCTGTCTGTGACGTTCATGGACTTCTCCGTGGAAGTGGGAGACGTGTCCTCCTTCGGAGGAAGGTACCCGGGTCCCATGAAGGGCCTGTTGGGCAGCGGGTTGTCCAGGGGCGTCCCGGGGTTAAGATTGAGCGCCTGCGGGGGGAAGTAGATGGGGGACTTGCCCGGCGCCCCGTAGACGGGGATGAAGTACGGCCTGTTCAGCTGGTAGACGGCCGGCTTCCACATGGAGAAGGTCTCGTAGCCGGAGAGGCGGGCGAAGCCCCTCTTCGCCCTGTCGTTCTCGTCGCCGACTTGTAGCGTCGCCGCGGGATCTGTTGCTTCCGCCAGGGCGACTGCTGGGGGTCCGCGCTCTCCGCCGCCTCCCCGGTATCGATCTCCGTCCGATCCGGCCGGTCGGCAGCACGCCATCGCCGCCAGCGCCAGCGCTGCCGCTGGAAAGTATTTAAATGCCATCCTGAAACAATTCGTATCGGTCACTGATTCGGTACAGAGCAATATGAAAGGGATGTTCTTTTTTTTGCTTTTAAAGTAGCTTTGTAGCAGTCCTTTGAATGTGCTTTTCAAAGGGCTTGGGTTATATTTTTCGAGAACATTTTTTTTTAGAAAATATCATCTTACCTGGACACGGTGCCCCATCGAGGTGTGTCTATATTGACACCTTAAAAACTATTGATACAAAAGTTCTGCAAATTCAGAGGTAAAGTAAGGTTGATACATACGTATATTTTGAGAGATATGTAACTTCCAATTTGTTCCAAGTTGACATCTACTTCCGGTATGGAAGTAGATGTCAACTTGCTTATTTTAAATGGAATTTCCAGTATATTAAGGGGGTATTCTAGTCTAGAGGCATGAATTTCGGGCGGTTTTTGAAAGTCTGTACAAACGAAACAAAAAATATTTTTACTATCCATTTTGTATCATTTGTTTATTGATATTTTAAAATAACATAAAAAATTAACTGAAAAAAAAGACTCAAAATTGACAAAGTTACGAGCAAAGTGGGCAAAGTGGGGGGTCCAAAAAAAAAGGGTGTCCTGGCGTGCATGATTTCAACCCTTCTGGTCAACTGAAACAAAAAAGACGAACGGATTCTTAATTAGAATAGATGCCCCTATAGCCCGAACCTTGTAAAAGTCAAAACAATTTTTTCATAAAATGGCGGACGTTTGAAAAAAAAATTTGTTTTGCATGTTTTTTAACAATTCCGATTTTTTTTTAAAAATAGTAAAATTAAAAATCTTTATCTGAGAGTGCTTGAGGCGATAGAGGAATGTATAAAGAACATTCACACCAAATTTCAAATAAATCGGTTCATTAGAACTTGAGATATCGTGCACGCCAACTCGAAAAAAGTATTTTTGAGAAAAACGCGTTTAAAGTTTTGAGACAAGTTTCGGCAATTTTACTCAGTTAGCACGTCCACGTTGCTTGAAGGCTGGCTCAAAACTAATTTGAAATAAATACGAAGACGAAAAAGATTCCGACTAAATACGTTACGTGTATCGGAAGTACTCGGGCAGCGTCTACCGTCTATTGTTCATTTGTTCCGGTCGGACCGGAGCCGATGCCGCGTCACAAAAATGGCTGTAACTCATAAAATAATTGAAATTTTGAATTTAAAAAATCCTTTTAAGGGCATATTCTTGAATGTCTAAACTTTGGAAATATGAAACAAAAAAAATTTCGATTTTTTTCAAATTTGTAGACTAGAATACCCCCCCCCTTAATGCATTTTTGGATTCTAAATCAGTTTCATGTATTTCCTTCCTTCGTTCATATATCCTTAATTAAAGTTTCATTGTTTTGCGAGCCCTCAGTATAAAAAGTCACATATGTACGTGCAAAGTATTTTCTACGGGAATTCTTACTATCATACAGAAATATGTTGCAAAATGAATGATACTTTATGAAATAGCGGTAATTTTTTAGGAGGTCCAAACTGTCATATTGGATATAGGTACAGATAATACATTAAATGCCTTCAAAATTTGTCTTATAATCCAAAAATGTAATAATAAACACGGTGTTCAATTTAAACTAACCAAGTTGACATCTACTTCCGGTATAACCGAAAGTGCCAGATCTCTCAAAATATTTTAGTTATATAGAAACGTATCGACTTTGTTGCAAAATTTTCAGAATTAAAACACCCTTAGTTTTTGAAATATCAAATATTAGACCCACCACATAGGACACCCGATATATAACCCCCGTAAAAAGTAAAGGATCACTCACGGATTTTATGGGAATCGGCTTTCGTTAAATCATACATATTTTGTATTCTGTAAGTGCCCTAGATCCTTTAGAAGTCCTGTATATGTATATGATTTGATCGAAAAAAATTCGAACAAGCTGTTCCCAAAAGATCAATAAGGCCAGAAAGCATAATATTTATTGACATGTTATACGATAAATCGTTAGGAAACTTGACGATTTTTGGGAATTGGTATAATACTATTATTATTATAGTTAGATTTTTTGTATTCTGTAGTGCCCCTAGATTCTTTAGAAGTCCTGTATATGCATATGATTAGATCGAAAAAATCTAACAAGCCGTTCCCAAGATAATGACGCCAGAAAGCATAATATTTTTTGACATGGTCATACGATAAGTCGTTGGAAACCTGACGATTTCTGGTTATTAGTATAATACTATTATTATTATAGTAAGAAATTTTAAATCACTTCCATAGACGTGCACAATATAGAGCACATGCATATAGAGGAAAGAGCGCTGACCACATATTTCTCTGACATTCACAACATTTTGCACATTGGGTGACCATTTATGATAGATGACGGGAGAGCTGGTCGACGGCCCTGGAAGTGAAATGAGAAATCGATACTCTAGTTATTACTATTTTTAACTGTTACGTCAGAGCGAGGTTCTTCAAAGTACAACATTTTATAACAAATCAAGTTAAACAAATAGATATACAAGAAAAAAAAACAAACATCTATATTAGAACATTGATATTAATTTTGATCATAAAGGTTACATACAGAAAGTTTAGGTATTCGCAGTTATTGTTAATAAAAGAGTAATTTATAATATGATTTAACCCATTAAGTCCCAAATGTCCTGATTTTTTAAAGTTTTCAGCCAGGTTATTTTCAATGTTATCGGTGCTGAAAAAAATTCAGTCAATTCCGACGTAAAATGTCATGCTTTTTTTATCAAAAACTACGGGATTTGGTAAAAAAGTTCTAAGAATTAAAATCTCATCGAAACGATTTTTTTGAGATTTTTGAAATGACAATTTTGGAAATTTCGATTTCGTGATTTTTGGAACAATAAAAAATCGTGTTTAAAAAAATCCTTAAAAATTTGACAGTACTCTTCAAAAAATTCTAAGACGTTTTTATCGGGAAACTTATAAAAGGTCATAGTTTTCGAGAAAAAAAAATAATAGATATTTGATATACGAATAATTTGTTTCTCGAAAACTAAATTTTTTGTAAAAATTTCTCTAGAACAAAATTGTCACACAATTTTTTTGAAGAGTACCTACTCTCAGTTTTTCAGGTTTTTTAAAGACGTTTTTATTGTTCCAAACATCACGAAATCAAGTTAATACAAAAATACTTTTGTATAAAAAAGTTTTACCAAATACTTTTAAAAACAAAATAAAACCATTTATTTTAATTTTTGGTTTCTAGGACGCGATTTTTTTTGGTATAGAACCCGGGAGATTACCTGTTTCATAAAGAAATTCAGGTCTAATTTTTTTGTTGTCGAATAAATCGTAATTTTATCCATTTGTTTATAACTTTTTTAAAATCAATTTTTGAAAAATTCTAAGGCCATATTCTGAAAAATAATGAAATTTTACGTCGGAATTGACCTGATTGAAATTTTTCCAGCACCGATAACACTGAAAATAAGCTGGATGAAAACTTTAAAAAATGAGGACATTTGGGACTTAAGGGTTAAAATACCCCCTTCCTTCCCCCATAAAACTTAAAAATACTTAAATTAACTATTACCACGAGATTTATATTACAGACGACAGGAAATCCTAACGAAAGTACTTACATTTTTAAATCGTGTATATTTTCTAATCTTACTTAAAGAGGATGTCAATACCCACTATAGTCTATTTTTTCTTGAGTTCTTCACTGAGCTACAATCACTTAAGATTAGAGATACGACGCATGTTGTACTTGACCGTTCAGCAGTTCTCAAACTATGTACATATTAATTACGAAAATTTCAGAATATCGCAGCCTACCCCGTACGTGGGCTGTTAACGACGCGTCGCGGAAACAAGTGAAAAACGCCGGTCGCGAAGCCCGTATGACAGCCGTTTTCATCGCAGATTAAACGAGGAATCAATATGCAGAAGGGTTTGCGTGTAATTAGGCGATGCGATGGAAGTGAACTGGCTCTTGCCAGCTTTTGTTCTGATATTTACTCTTCACGCAGATTGAGTTAAGGTAAATTAACCTTATCCTGATGGACCAATGATATGATCTGTCACCGGAAAATTACATTTTCCGCATTTATTTATTTTTTTTAAATCGTCCACAGAAGTGTTTTCCCTTTAGGAATCGCTACCATCGTGTTAGAGAGAGAATACGTATGAAAAAGCAGGACAAAACAAATCCTTATAGTAGGTACCAACTGCCGCATGCAGGATTCAAATGTACACGGACACAGCTCTCCAAGATATTACTATCTCTCACCTGATGATTTTAGTCCAATCAAATTAGATTTTCACGTACCAAAATCTAGTTCAGTAAATAAAGACATTTAAAAATTAGGAAAAATTCCGTAAAACTGAATGAACTACTTTACCCCAGCTGAATATTATGATTTCATTTTCAAAAACCAAAATGCCAAAAACAGTTTTTTTCACAAAAAAAAAAAAAATAAAAACCTTAGGAAAAAATGTTTCAGGCAAAAGTCGTAGAACTTTTTATAACAAAAATGTTGAGCCCAGCCCGATGTCATTTGATAAACAAATGTATTAGTTATTGCAAAAAAAAAACGGCTAAAAATAGCATTTCCTTAAAAACTTCTATATCTTTAAAAGGAAAAAAAGATTTTTTTACCAAATTTTCACAATATGTAGTCCTGGGCAAGTAAAATAAGTGTATTTTTGTAAAAATTGCAAAATATTTGATAGCTTTTGCAAAAATGGAGTTTTTCGAATGAAAGATATTTTTTTCAAGTCAATAAATCATACAGTCACATGATCCATCTTGGGCTCAAAATTTTCTCTAAGAGTTGTTCTTTCCTGTGCAAATTGTGCGCGTGTTGCAAAATAATAATTGGAAATATGCGAAAAATCTACCGACTTTTTTTTTCCTGGTCGAAAAATGTAGATTTTTATCTTATCAAAAAACTGGACGTGTTTCACGAAACACCGAATTACTATACTTTTCTCGACGTGCGTTTCGCCAACTAAGTTGGCATCTTCAGAAGAGGATTAAAACTCAGTTTTTAATCTTCTCAGTTTTATTTTTCTAGTCTATCATATAAAAAAAGTATTCGTAACATATTGCTGTATCGTTATAGTGTAAGCTAGTTAGTAAGCCAGGTAAGTCTCTAGTAATTATTAATTTACACACAGGGTGATTGATCGAAAATCCGTTAAAAGTATTGCAGCTTGTAAAAATGACTGATTTTTAAAAATTTGGACTTAAGCTAATAGGTCACATGCGGTTTTGATAAAAATGTTTTCAATGACTGCACTTCCGGTTATATCGGAAGTCTTATTTTAAATGGAATGGCACTTTTTTATTGCATATTTGGATTCTACACGTAATTTTAGGTAGATTTTCATAATATCATTTAACGTTTTTGAGTTATTTTCGGTTTCTTGATTTTTTTTTTCATTTGCGCCATAACATTTGTATCTGTAGTGGTCATTTTAGAAAATTAAGTATCGGTATCAATACTGTGGTTAGTAGAAACGTTATGCATTTTTTTTAAATTCACTTATAACTTTTAATAAATCATCAGACCTCACAATAGTGTGCTACGGAAATGATTACGTAAATGTTACTGTTACGGTTTATTAAGCAATAGTTCCGGAAGTGCAGACATCTTAAAAAAATATTTTCATGAAGTCCGCTATAGGCCTATTAATCTAAAAAAAATCAGTCATTTATATAAGCCACAATCTTTTTAATGAATGGTTTCGGCCAATCACCCTATATCGCATGTACAATTTCAATTCAATTTATACCTTTATCTCAAAAATATAATAAATAAAGGCTTCAAAAATCGTCAAACCTAAGCGTTCCTATTAAATTTCTTCTTATAGTTTCCAACTCAAGAGGAACTAAAACAATTTTTAACCCATTCAGCCTTGACTTTAGATGTTTCCTTGAACCTCTCCGAATCATTCTGAATATTAAATTTCGAAAAAGATGCCACGCAACAATTTTATTATAATCATGACTTAATTCGATTAGTTTTGCATATTATTGTATTAGTAATGGTAATAACATTATTTTTCCCGTTTTGCTTTTTATGTTGTTCCGGAAGTGAGATTAAGGCATTTACAAAATTTGTCATCTTATGAGTCACAGTCGGCTAATCTTCGGGTTGTTTCTATGCACACATTTCGGTTGCTATTAATATAAATTTAATTACGTATTTTACTCTTGTTTAATGTATATTGCAGAAAAGCGTGAGTTAACAACATATTATTAATGCTTTAATTTAAGTTCGTACAACAGTCAATAAACCTGTTTCAAGTAGTCATAAACCTAATGCTAGTAATAGTAAGTTAGTAGTCATAAATCTAATGCCAATATTTTTACTAATGATATAAAATGTAAAAAATGTTTTTTAATTGTAATCCTTGGAACTGCCAACACTATTTAAACATTTCTGTTTTCTTTAATGGTAAATAATAAAACATTTTGAAAATCCATTTACAGTTGAAAACAGACGAGATAGAACTAACAGAACAAAAAATGCTCTTGGACATATATAGATCTACGGATTTTTTTAAGTAGGCATCGTTTATTTTTTGGAAGTCAATAAACATAATAACAATATTCTTACGTTTAGGGTATCAAAGAGCGTTGAGAGGAAAAGCAGACATAATTTCATTTAATTAATTCACTAAATGTTTTGCTATAAAGTGAATAAAATAGACTATTTTTTCTGGATCCATGCAAAAATATAATAAATTTGGATGCAAGAATAAAATTTATTTAGGCCTTTCAGAATAACACAACAGTACTAATACTAGTAATTTAAAAATGTTAAATAGCAGTATATTATGTATTTACTTGTTTTTTTTTCATGGCAGTCTGGAGTCCGGTATTCTGAGGTGTATATTTTTAAAAGAGGGAGAAGAATTCTTGCAGAAAAGTACAAAATATAGAAGGCGCGGGGAGCGGCGCCCCATTTAAATGGGGCGAATTGGTCTCATATATTACGAGTCAATATATGTAGGACTGCCTAAAGGGCGCTTTACAGTTCGCAATTTTTATTGCCGGCAAGAAAAAATTGCAGCAATTTTTATTGCGCGCACGCGTATTTATGTCGGTTTGGACAATTTCTTAACAAATAAACACAAATACGCTTGCGCGCAATAAAAATTGCTGCAATTTTTCTTGCCGGCAATAAAAATTGTTACCACCTGTTATAGTCAGCGCGAGGGTTGTTTACGCGGTTTATGTGTTAATGCGACTTTCTCCAGTAAAAAATATGCAAAATATTTTCTTCTGTATACTGTAACCACTGTATACTAAGATTCTTGTTAATACATTTATCGCGAATAACACTTGGCTTTTATTCAGTATAAAGTAGTGCGATTATGGATGAAAAAATTCGTGAGAGAACAGTTCGTATCCGTGGGAACTGATATATTTCTATTTAATTTATCGAAAAACGTATAAGGGGATAATATAAGCTACGAGGTTTGTAAATTATAAATACGAGGTGTGTATTAATGTTATTACGTCTAAAATGACGTCCTTTGTCCTAAAAAGACCTCAAGTCAGGCGAATAAGGAGGCTGAGGGGCCACATGAATGTTTTTACTGGCTAAAAACTCGTTTTCTCATCCCCAATTTGTTAGTTACAATCTGATGAAGAGTGGTGTGATTCAAACTGAACTCTTCCCCGATCATTCTTGTCGTCAACCGATGATGTGAATGCACTAGACACCGTTTTCTATCGACATTGTCATCGGTTTTTGAAGATGAAGGTCTTTCGCGTGTGGTTCATCTTCAATCGACTCTCTTCCTTCTTAGAATGCCTTAAACCACCGAAAAACCTGGGCTCTTGAAAAAACACACACTCCGTAGGCGTGTTGAAGTTTTGCAAAAGTATCCGTTGTGCTGTGCCCAAGTCTGAAGCAAAACCTGATACCACACCGTTGCTCAAAATTTTAAAACGCTCATTTTTAAAACGCACCAGAAAAAAACGGTTTACGAAAACGTCACAAAGCACAAACAAATCACTCTAACAAGTTCAACCTTGTACTGACGATGCATTACGTGTTAATCTATCACCCTTTCAGGTCCCGTCTCCGCAGTGTTGCTAGATCGGGCACTACGTTGCCGGTCTCATTACTTAATTTACACATCTCGTAGTACAATTACCTCATGAATCGACGAACGTCGAAGGTGAGAAAAAACATTTACACCAGGTAGGTGAAAATATACGATTTGCTTTGTATGAAGTTTTTTTCTATCTTGTGTAAAATATAACCGAAAACCATATCCATCGATAGTGCCTGTGACGACGAAGAAAGACGCGATTAGCCGATAAATTCCGGGGAAAACTAATATACTTCGTGTCTGGGACCAATCAGTCAGGTCTTAGTAGTAACGTAATTGCTATAAAATTGTCTAACACTCCGAACTTTTCGGAAACTTAACGATGTAATTTTGTTTTTATCTCTCATCCTTCCAGTCAGCTGCTGTTCTCGCATCGTTTGCGAACCTTTGTGTTGGCGCCCCCTCCCTCCGGCATTAGGCGGCCGGGGGAGGGTGTTAATTAATTTTTCTGCGAGATACTTTTTCCGAACCGTTCGCCTGCGAATTTTATAAAAGTTCGATGAAGATTTCAGGCGGCAACGCGAGATTCCTTATTGCCTTCGCAGTGACACGATAACGTTGTCGCGGAAAGTTTACGAAGACGAATCGCTTAATTTGAGACAAGAAAATAAAGCGAATAAGGTGCATATACCGGGTGGCTGCGAAGATACTACTCAACAATATTTGAAAACCTTTATTTTTTAAATCTACCGGGTGGTTCACGAAAGTGCGTCTTACTAAAATTATGGGTGCGTAATAAAAATAATGAAATTTTAAAATTTGATACGAAGCTTAATTTTTCTTCGCTCCAATTTAACTGAAAATTACGCTTACGTTCAACCAAATATTTTATGGTACGTCCTATTTATTTTCACTTGCTTAGATTTCAAGTACCATTCCGAGTTTAATAATACACCGTCACTTTTCGTCACAAAGTCAAAAAGTCAAAAACAAAATATAAAACAAAATTATTTAGGGTCATTGCAAAATTTACAAAAATATTTGAAACCACCATTTATATATGAAATAATTATGACCATTGAAACAGACCAAATTAATAATAACCGACAACGGCTTCGCTATTTGCTAACACCGGCCCAACACCGGCCAACGATATCCAGTGACCCATTAGAGTATTGTGCTTCGCATCGAATACATTCCTTAAATACTTATTCGGTCCACTATTACATAATTTTCGAATTTATAAAAGATATATGCACGCCATTGGGCGGCGTTAGCCATCTAAGGAATTAAAAATAATATCTCTTCACATTGAGTTTAGAAAGACTATAACACTATACATGCATAAATGTAGACAAAAATAAATAAAAAATCTAAATTAGCTGATGGTTTTCGAATTTGACAGCTATACTTTTTAATTTTGAACAACGTTTCTGAATGAAATTTTTCGATATTCTGCTCAAAAAAAGGCAATTTACCTACACAAAAAACAATTACCTGCCAAAACTACTTGATTTTATATAGGTACATGATAAAAATTATTTTTCATCAAGCAGGATTTGATCCCAAAATATTCAATTTCAACCTCAAAATTATTTGTCTTTTAAACATATCTTTAACTTATCCTGAGAAAATATACTGTCTGTAAAAGCACGCACTCAATTTTTAAAACTGTACCGCTAAAATTCGTTAATCGTAGATAAGATCAGGTGAGTTAATCGTAGAACAGAACAAACGGCCTCATTAATAGTCAGTGACAAGGCGCGTCTAGTAATTGTCAACGTTACCTTGTCATGCGGGTAAATATCCACTATCACAAATATAGGACGCCGTCTAATTCACTAGGTTATGTTTACTTCAGTTCGTCGGAAGCCAACACACTCGACGCGATTTGGTACGATGAATGCAACGATTTTTCAGGAGGCATCAGTGTATATCCTAATATACCGATACGCAACGCGTACATTTCCCGAAATACGTCATCAGCAGGGTCGAAATAACGATGATTGTCGGCAAATGATCTCAAAATTCTCTGTAATTTCATCGGATTGGTGTTCTCGTTCCCCAGGACCACGCTGATTCATCCGAAGGTGCACCAATGACGTTAAATTATAGCTTAACCGATCAAATCATTCACAAGAGATTAATTCATTGCAAATGTATGCAAATTAGGTATACAGGGTGTATACATTTATTTATAAATGAATCTATATACTACTTATTTTCAAAGATACTTGATTGAACTTTTTTAAAGGGCATAGAAAACTGCTTCTTTTGACCCTATCACTTTTAATACTGTATGCAGTCCTATGGCCTGCTACTATCGCCTCGAAATTCAATATGACCATTTAGCGATTTTTAATTTAAAATCTGAGCAGAATATTGAATTTGAAAGCTTCTAGACGAGTCAAGAGTACTATTCCAGGTAATACTCAACTGTCTGAAACAATTCCAAAGCACAGTTGATCTAGCACAGTTCCTTCTAGATCTAGAGGCTCTCAAATTCGATATTTAGCTCAACTCTGAGATTGTACCTATAGAAAGAAATACCTAGCCTATTTTTTGTTCAAATCTGTTTCGTTCACATAAAAACATCGCCAAATGGTCATATTGAAAATCGGGGGGTATAAAAAATCCTAGCAGGCCATGGGGCTTCATCTTAAAAGCGATGGTAGGGTCAGAAGAAGCAGTTTTTGATACCTTTAAAAAAAATCGGTTAACTTGAAAAATGAGGATTATATGGATTTGTACATAAATAATGGTGGTAGACACCCTGTATATGTAATTAATTGATCAATAAATCTGTCAATAGAATATGAGTGTTTCGGAAAATTAACGCTCTCAGTGAATCTCCCTCTTAATTTATTTCCGGAAAAAATAGTGTTGGGATTTCAGATACTGCAACTGACGTATGACATAAAATGAAAATGAAAATTTTAACCAACGAACCTATTTAATATTATTAATTTATCTCTATTGATTTGTTTGAATCGAATAAAACAAAAAAAAAAGGAAAACGCGTTTAAAGTAAAGCAAAAAAACTTTCATTCCTATATGAATTCTTCTTTTCTGAAAAAAGGATAATCAGGAATGAGGTGTGATGACTAGCGGAAGTTGGTATTCTTGGCGGGAGAAGAAGGAAGCATGGGACAGAGAGGGGGGGGGAAGTTATTATTAGACTAAATAGAAGGCTACGATAGCGAAAAAAAGTTGAAATGAAAATTGCAAGAAAAAAATGTTCAAAAAATGATTACCTCCAGAGATACTAAACCGGCATTGAAAATATAGGGTGTCCGGAAAATGAGTGTACGAGGTAATAGCTGATATTCTTAGGCTCAAAAGGAAACCATTTGGGCCAACCGGCATATGGCCATAATTGTTTCAGTTAGCCGCCAGAGAGCGCCAAATTTACGAAAAAATCATGTTTAAGTTTTTATTTAAATAATTATAATATATTGTGCATTTGCAAACAGCAAAAAAGTGCTACTTGTCATATTATGATTGTTATTCGAGACTGTTTATCTATTATTCATGTATTAGTTTTGTTTATTATTATGAATTCAAACCAAGGTCTCAGATTCAGTCTATGATCGTTTTTATATTAATTTTAAAAAGTAAATATTTATTTTCTTACATATACCATACATGAGACGATGACAATATGTTGTGGTGAAGAAGCTGGCTCATCGATGACCTGCAACCGTTTAATTTCTGGCAGATTTGGTACTTTGACATCAAATATTGTTTGCGTAGTACACCCAGGAGATAAGGGTTAGTAAGCCAAACACCCGAGGGCTTCCTAATATAGCTTTGATGAGTCAGGATTATATGTCAGCGCCAGTCATAAAAAATTCACGATTTGTCACTGCCGTAATTTGGAAGAAAAGGAACAAACAGAACGGTTGTTAATTCACTTTATTGCCCACAATTGCTTTATGTAAATTTCGAACAATACTTTTATTTGTTTGGGCTGGAAGTGCCCCCACGTGACTGGGTGATTTGTACGATGAGATGACAAATTTCCGTTTTAGCCCAGATGAAACAAAATGAAAAGTTTAAAAAATGTATATGTAAAAACTCCGAGTTTTATGAATCTTATATAATGGAAATACCTCTAAGGAAAGAAAAATTTCAATGAAAGAAAATATTTCAATGGTTTGGATTTCAAAGTAGTTTTAATTTTTGACTTTGTGGCCAACTTATGCTTTAAAAATGACGAAAAACGACCTACTCGAACGAGGTCGTGTTACTTTCGGTCACATGTCAAATTCGATGACGTGTTAAATTTGTCTTTTTTTTTAATTGTTAAAAATGAGCCAATGTTCAAAATGTGCCATTTCGTCACTAACGCCTTGTGTGCTATTTCGAAAAAGTTCCTTCTTCCCAAATTTTACCACCAAATCTTCCACACAAACCCCCACATTTTATTTCAGTAGATTTACTACATCACAAAATGTACTACAAAATATAGGCGAATCCTTTTTTTAAGGGAGACTTCTAATTTCGAGCACCATTTTTTAGGTGCTCACGTTTTATGTTTTTTTGAGGAAACGAACAAAGATAGACAACTGCGGTTTTTTGGTAATTCTTATTCAATCTTTATTTATAACAAAAAAAAAAAAATTCGTAAAAAAAATAACAAAATAGCGGCTGCCAAATTCGGTTATGTTTGATGCGAAGTTGATATACCATCAAGTATTTAGGACATATATGTATTGAAATTAATGTTTTATTCATTTTAAGATATATTCAACTCAACAAAAAGTACATTGAAATTGCCTATATTTTGGCTCCTCAGCTGGTTCATTTAAAACCTATTTTTATCCACCGTAATGGATTTTTAATTAATAATTAGTGGATATCTGTAACACGAATTTTCCATTTACTTACTACGTAAATTAGTTATTACAGCATTAAAGTACCAAGGTCAATTTTACACAATGTACTCTTTTTTACGAGTGGTCATACCAATCAATCGGCTGAAACGCCTTAATGTGTACAGTGTGATTAGAAATTAACTTCCAGGAAAAATAGTATCACTGAATTGCACACTCACGGGTTTTTGTTAACCATAGCCTATAAGTTATGGTGACCCTAAGCACGTTTCCAGACACGCATATAAAGCAATGACTATTGATTTTTCAGGATTACTGAGTAAACCTGTACAATAAGCACCAGAAATAACGTTAATGTGACTTGTAAAATTGAAGTTGGGCATTGGTACAGTTTTTTTCTTCATATTGGCAACTTGCGTAGCATGTGATGTGGGTTGCCTCAATTCGTATTTATTGCAGTAGTTCGGCGATATCTGGTGCCGTTGTACAACCTATGCTATATGTAATGATGTATGGTGTGATACAATTTAATAATTAGCTATGGCAATCTTCGAAAGGCTACTAGTAACTTGTGTGTATTACAATTACGATGCATACACCTCTGTGGCGTGTCTTGTTTCTGCCCAGTTTAATTATAAGTTACTCCAAGATAGTTACCGAAATGTTACAGGCAAAAAGGAAAGGAGAAAAAAAAAAAAAAAAAAAAAATAAAAAAAAAAAAAAAAAAAAAAAAAAAAAAAAAAAAAAAAAAAAAAAAAAAAAAAAAAAAAAAAAAAAAAAGGCCCCGGGCCCCCGCCGGGCGGGAAAAAAAAAAAAGAAAAATTAGTGTTTTGGGGTTGGGGGAGAAAAAGGAGGGGGAAAAAAAAGGAGGGAGGGGGGAAAAAAAAAAAAAAAAAAAAAAAAGAGGGGGGAGAAAAAAAAAAAAAAAAAGAGAAAAAAAAAAAAAAAAAAAAAAAAAAAAAAAAAAAAAAAAAAAAAAAAATTTTATATTTTTAAATTTTTTTTTTTTTTTGGGTTTTTTTGTTAAAAAAAAAAGGGAAAAGAAAAAAAAAAAAAAACGTTTGGTTTTTTTTTTTTTTTTTGGGGGGGGGGGAAAAAAAAAAGGGGGGGCCCTTCCTTTTCCTGAATCTAATTTTTGGGTTGGAAGAAAACTTGAAAAAAGAAAATTATACAGTCTGTTCCAAATTGGTTATGTATGCATTGATACGGCTATTGACGTGAAAGTTTTTTTTTAAATTCGATTTATCTGGAAATGTTTTCAAGATAATTCCAAAAAACTGGGAAAGTGCGTTAGAGAATGTCCTTTAGAAAGTGCCATATCTTTTTTATTTGTTGAATGTGCAGATTTGAAGAATTCGTTGGATCAATGTGGGTTGTTAAATATATCAACGTACTGTGTTAAAAAAATATAACAGGGAAGGGTCTGAAAAATTTATATAAAGATTTAACTTTTCCGTAAAAAATAAGGATTTAACGTTTTCGTTATATCAAAGTCGACGATGTAAACTGCAAAAAAAAGCACTGACGTACAAATGTAAAACACACAAATAATAATCTGATCATCAGCAGTAATTAGTGTGGAACTTTTAAGTGCATGCATTTGAATAAGGCATAAATGTTAATGTCATTTACCACTTGAGTTAATGGCTTAAAAGAAATCGTGATAACTTTTACTTCATGGATAATAAAAACTACGTTTCATGGCCAACTAATAAAAAATAGAGTCAATGCATGTTTTACTTGATACCGTAGATCCATCAATTTTCGATTACATTTGTCTAATCAATCTTATTAGTCAATGGCGACTCAGATAATAGTTACGTGCAAAAAATAATAACTAAAATTAATCATACCAACGAGTATGTATATAATACGAGGTATGTATATTAAGTAATAAGACTGGCAACGTGGCGCCCGATCTAGCAACAATGCGGAGACGGGACTTGGAAGGACGGAAGGTTAACATGTAATTGTAAAAATACACTTTCACTACAAGTTTGAATTTGTTAGTCATTTGCTTGTTCTTTGCGACTGTTTTCGTAAACCACTTTTTTCTACTGCGTTTTAAAAATGAGTGACATTAATTTTGAACAACGGTAGGCTTTTGCTTCAGACTTGGACACAGCGCAATGGATACTTTTGCAAAACTTCAACAACCATGGAGACAGTGTTTTTTCAGGTTTTTCCAATGCTTAAGGCATTCTCAGAAGAAAGAGAGTCGATTGAAGATGAACCACGCAGCCGAAGACCTTCATCTACAAGAACCAATGAAAATGTCTATAGAATACGAGATCTTGTGCGTTCATATCGTCGGTTGACGACAAGAATGATCGGGGAGGAGTTAAATTTGAAACACACTACTTGTTCATCAGATTTTCGACTAACGAATTGAATTGGAACGAACTTTTCGCAGGAACAAAAGGACATCAGGAGAGAATGATGTCTTGACTTTCTGGAATCGTTTGAAAATGATCCCCATTTTATACAACGTATTATTACTGGTGATGAGACTTGGGTGTTTGAGTACGACCCGGAAACCAAGCGTCAAAGCATGGCATGGCGCACTTCAAGCTCTCCAAGACCAAAAAAAAGCAAGAATGAGCACGTCGAAGATCAAATGCATGCTGATTTGCTTTTTTTGATAGCCAGGGAATTGTCCACAAAGAGTTTGTGCCTCCAGACCAAACAGTTCAACACTTTTACAGAGAGGTTTTTGAAAAACTTCGAAAGGGGATCATGCATGTGAGACCAAACATCAAGAACAACTCGATGTTGCATCACGACAATGCGTCTTGTCACACAGCCATTTAGTACACGGGTTTTTAGCCAGTAAACATTCCGGCGGCTCCTCAGCCTCCTTATTCGCCTGACTTGAGTCCTTGTGACTTTTTTCTCTTCCCGAGATTGAAAAATCACCTCAAGTGACGTCATTTTGGGACCATAGAAAGCATTCAAACGGCTGTAACCCACCAGCTGAAGGTTATCCCAGTAGATGAGTTCCAGCACTGCTATGAGGAATGGAAGAACCGCCTCCAGCGCTGTGTGGCTTCCCAAAGAAGTTATTTTGAAGGAGACAATACTGAATTGTAAATATATTCGAATAAAAAAATTAAAAAAACACTCTCATTACTTAATTTACCTCGTACGTACTACATACATATGTAGTTTGTGAAATATCACCTTAAACCAATAAAATTAAATACATAACATTCCTCGAGATTACCGGTTTTTTTGTCGCTTGAAAGCAAAATGAAATGGAAATGTTTACCAAAAATAAGATTTATGACTAAATGTATGTTGAAGATGATGGTTATTTATAAATTTACGTATATACATAAGATCTGTTAAAAGACCATTAGGCGAAAAACTACTTAACATTTATATTAAAATGAGAACACTGTATAGAAATATTAATTTTCGTTAATAGCTACATTATAGATTTTAACATTATGCATATGGTTATCACTTAATTATCATTTATTATGACACTAACGGGATGATCGTTGTCGAACCTACTGAAACTTGTCAATTAAGTACGAGTATATTTAAGAGAATGAAAATTTTGTATCGGAAAATGATTTCAAATAAATGTATTTTGTAAAGTTCTGAAATTTTAAATTAAGTATTTAAGATTAAGCATTTGCTGAATACATTTTGCAAGTTAGTAGAAAATATATTTATCTGCGTCACGCTGTATAAGCAGATTGATATAAACGGGTTGAATTTTAATTTTCTATAAAATTAAAAATGCAAATGCGATTATTTTAAATTATAAATACCCACTTAGACAAAATGCTAGCAACTCTATATATATTTACATACATAAAACTATTAAAATACCATTAAACAAAAAAAGTTAAATGATATATAATTTCGATAAAAATATGCTCGATGTCAGTCCTTCTAACAGTTTCATTACAAAACTATGTGATTGTTATCTACTTTTACGTTATTATAATCAGGTATTTGAAAGTAGAACGTTTATGGAATCAGTGTCTTTGAAAAACGACTTAAAACAAAATGTCATAAAACTATGTAATATATTCAATCACAGTGTAACGACATTTAGGAGTGGTGGTCAACATACCAATAAAAAGCAAAAAAATAAATAAATAAAATTAAACGTTTAACAAAATAATCTGAGTTTCAGTCATCAAAAAATCTCAGTAGGCCCTGATCTTTGTAAGTAAAACGTGTCACTATGTCAGGTACAGTTTTTGATACCCTTTAAAAAAAAGTCCGATACAAACTGGATACATATAAATGGTTCAGAAGGATTTTTAAAAGGGTCACACTATAGGAATGACTTCTTAATTAAACAACAAATTTTATCCCTTAAACTCTCAGGATGGCTGAAAAAATATTTCAGCCAAGATGAGACGATAGTTCAGGAAGCAGACTTCTTGGAAAATTCAGCATATTGATTCAAAACACAAAGTGCATAACACCGCACTCAAAGTACACAATTATAAATCACTGTGTTGCATCATTGCGCTTTTTCCAAGCCTACATCCTACAACATTATATCCCACAGTTATTATTATCTTATCCCAGGGCTGCATATGTACATCCTCTATTAATCATAACACTTTTTTGATGAATAAACCAATATGGTAAACGTCGAGCCCGTTTTATGTGGTAAAATTACCAACGTTTTATCGGATCGGATAAATAATTAAGTTCCCTTTGAAGTGGCGCACCAGGATTTGAAGTTAGTCACAGTTTGCGAGAATTTCAACTGAAGAACAAGCTTTCCGGATTTGACACCCAAACAAGGAAAAACGCGCTCCCCAAACTGGGTGAAATTCTGGAAATTCAGTTTATTTACGTATAACTTATGAAAATATAAGTACTTTATAGGATTTAAAGTTTTCAGATGACTTCGGATTTAGTTAAATAACTTCGGAATGCTAAGCAAGAATGAAAGTTTTTAGTCTGTAATCAATAATAAATCTCGTTTGTTTGATAACTATTTTTAATTCAGAAATGAGTTTGTTTTAGCTTCAGCTAAGTTTGTACTAAATAAAACACGAACAAAATAGATTTTTTTTGTTTATGATAAAGATAATTACATATATGAACAAAACATGATGACACACATGGTGAGTTTGAAATGGAGTTTGTGAGGATAAGAAGAGATACAGGGTGAGGGCGTAAGTTTGAAAAAACAGCATTCAAAATTTAGTACGAGCTGGTCCAGAAATAATTTTTAACACAGTGCCAACAAAAAAGAACCAAGTTTTTCCCATAACCCGCTTATAATTTTGTAACGATTTGGTCTTCGATTGGCAAAAAAAAAACCATATTTCATATTCACATTTCAAATAGTTTTAAAATATACTGAAATGTATTAGCCGCCTATCACAAATTTTAGTTCGTAAACTACGTACGTAAAATAAAAAGAACGACCAAATAAAGTCAGCAACAAAAGTCACCCTAAACCCATTTTTTGATTGGTTGTTTATATTCTGATAATTTTTGTACTTATTATTGTACATCACTACAGCATTGATATTTTTGCTTCCTGTAGGATTACAGCTTATGAAATTTTGCGTCTAATAAGCCCTTGAAGGTCATATGTGTATTGTGTGAAAAGATATCACTAAATAAGTAAAATTGCGATGTCTTAAAAAAATTACTGTCTTCGTGAATTAATCCTAAAATAATAAAATTCCTTTCAAAGTTCTTAGATTCACATTATAGGAAAATATTGACAGTCTCTATTTCACTATCTGAGCCATTTTGGAAATAATTTTCCCAGGCATGAAACATTTCTAAAGCTGAACTAAAAATATCAATAAAACTCAAAAAATCCCTGTACGCCACATATACATAACTCTAAAAAATTAACGGATATCAATTTTAAAACTCGATGTGTTTTATTAAATTTTCATTATCAGTGATTTTTACGAAAACTATATTAATAACAATTTGTAGTTTTGAATTTTGAGTTAATTATGTTCTTCGTTCAAATCTAGAAATTTCATGTCTAAGAATTTTTTTTCCAAATTGACAGATAATAAGTACTCACCCTATAATTACTCCGAAGAGTAACCCCTTAGGTCCCTCTCAGGGATCTGTGCGGGAATGAGTGGCTATTATTATTATTTGCCATGGCGCACTGGGAGCGACTTAAGATTATTTCGGTAACGCATTTGCTTTACGTTTGAGGAAACCCAGAAAACTCAGAACATTACCAAATCTAGGGCATGTGCGGTTGGATTGGCATCTATGCATCCACATCTGTATACTAGTGTATTAGTGGTTGCATATCAAGTCCTGACAGAGAAAGCGAGACAATTAAAAATCGTCTTCCCGGGCCAAGGACTCGAACAACGCACACAGAGGTATCGCGACTGGAAAGACGGCGCTTTAACCCACTCGGCTACCGTGCCCCAAATAGATAGATAGGTAGGTATAGATAGATAGGTACTTTGAAGATTTCCCTTTAATGAGTCCAAGAGCTTTGAATAGGTCCAAGATATAGAGTTCAAAGGCTTTAAATTTTCGTTATTCACAATTTTTTAAAAACATCGATTTTTTTATATATTTTCGCACAATCGATATTATCATCTTCCACTTGGATTACGCAGAATATCACAAGCTTTAATCCTATCAAAGAAAAAATACTATAGTACAAAATTTATCAGAATGTTTGCAAACTTTAAAAAGTGCTAATTTACTGTCCCTTTACTTTAGTAATTTTTACCATTCCAAATTTCTGATCCGGTTTATGCTTAAAAAAAAATAAAGTTCATATCCACAACCAGCTGTTTCAATAAATACATGATGTCATTACTTGATTCGTTCAGTAATATAATTTTATTGCCAAGAACAAATACAGATACAGTTTAACAGAAAAGAACAATAGCCATCATGATGTAGATGTCAGCACGAAACGTGAAAGGTCAATGTCTTTCTTAATTTAGCATTCGACTGCCTTCTACTCATCAAATGTTATTTATAAGTAAATTGTGTAAAAAGGGAATAAACGAATGATGCAAGGCACAGCAGTATGTAAAGGCTTACATACAATGAATGCATCATTCAGACGCTCTCTTATTAAGGACAACTCTAGACAGCGTTGTCTTTTTTTTTAAATTTTTTGAGGAATGCCAAACATGAACTAGGATGTTCTGTTCTATGGAAATCCCACATCTGCAACATTTCGGTGTAATTAACAGCGCAACTATGATTTTTTCTATTTTATTGTAAAACATTACAAGGCTACGGCAAGTTTTTTAATTATTAAAAATAGTGTTTCAAAGAACTTTTTTTTTTCAACGAATTTTTTATATTAAATAGTTTCGACGAACATTAAAGGCAGTGCTGTTTCGCAGTTTCTTTGTTAAACAATTGTAAAGCTGTTTCTCAGTTTACGATTCATAAAAATACATTATATTGGGATACCGTTATACTTGGATAACGTAGGATCAAATCACTTGTTTTCACAAAGTGGCATATTACCTATATACCGAATTTGTAAATTTTGCAGGAAAACTGATTTAAAATTTCATAAAGTTGAATGTGAGCTTGTGAATGTTCAGCTTAAATATACCTACACCACTTCATAGCTCTGTAGACAGCACATAAGTAATGAAAAAAAAAGAAAATGATTTTTAGAATATCCATGATACACGCCAATTTGTATACCCCGATGTATCATTTTTCTTAAATATGCAGCTTTTCTGGTTATATTCTGACAGTACTAGTAAATATTTTTATCATATACAGAGAGTAGCAAAAATACATATTACACAAATTTACTAAAACCGAAACAAACTAATTTTCACAAAAAATGACAAAACATATCAAGTTTTAATTACAAGAATGCATATTTTAAGTGCCAAATGTCCTTTCATCGTCAATCAAGATGACTCATACTCAATTTTTTCAAATGGCAATCTCTTATTTTTGGTGCTGGTTTTAGTAAAACTAGTAGGGGTATTATTTAAAACGATTGCATCAAATTTTACTACCTTGATTTAAAAAATTTTTGAAAAAATCAAAAAGAAAATTATGAGACAAATAGTTTTATTAACAAAAATTAAAAATAAAGTTCAAGATCAGTCTACAATACTATAGTCCATTTTTGCACCATATTTTGTTCTTTAAATCCTCTAATTCTGTGGTCTAGTGGTAGAGACTTTAGCTTTCAAATATCCCCAAAGAAAATATACCAGGGACTTAAGATCTGGAGATCTCTGGAGAACTTTAACTCAAGTCATTTCAAACAGGTTGAACAAAGACGACCAGTAGAGCAGGCTGCGAGATTTCCAGATCTTACGCCCCTGGACGATTTTCTTTGTCATCCCTCGAAAACAGTTGTTGATCTAAAGGTGATATGGCAGTCAAAATATGCATTTTTGTAATTAAAATTTGACTTATTCTAAAAAACTACTTTTGTTGTACAATTTAAATTGCCAATTGGCTGTTTATTTCCTACTGCTCCATAGTGGGACCGATTCTCGAAAAGCTGGTCAAAAGTCGAAAAAGGAAGTTTTAATTTATGGGATTTAAGTACATAGATGCATTATAATGTTCAAAGAATATGTAACGACTCTTTATAAGGGCTAATTAAGTATACATGGCAGGTATAAGCCAGTAAAAAAGGACCTTCGCACGAGTCCTTTCTCGAGCGTCCGAGCTCATGTCCAAGCGTCATATTCAAAAATTCGTAGAAAATCGTAAGTAGATTTTTTATAATACCACAAAATTGATGTTTTAAATGGAAAAAATGTAGTTTATTATCGTATTTGTCAAAAATTATAACAAATAAATATAAATTAACAGTAACGCAATGTTTGAAATGTAAAATAATAAAAATTTGTGTGCAATCGTTTCAGAAAAATAGAGAAAAGCTAAAAGTCCCACGGATGTCCGCAGTGAAACAAATTTTAAATTTAGTAAGTTAATATTATTATGTAACAAAATTAGCTGCCACTAGCTGCTACTAGCTGCTTACATTCAGCTTTGTATTGTACTTCTTAATTTATTTGTCACAAGTTTTTTCATTAAATAAATAAAAATTATGGATTTTAGAACTTTTTGTATTCGTCATTTTACATCTTCCATTCATTTTGTTTTTTCCAGCGGTCCACGCTTTTGGGAAAAAAAAAAAAAAAAAAAAAAAAAAAATTTTTTTTGTTTTTTTGATATGCTTTTTAGTATTCGTTATCAGCGCCATTTGTTTTCTCGGCCCCAAAAACCCCTATTTACCTAAGTTTCAAGTAAATATCTCAGTTTTTCGACTTTTGGCCAGCTTTTCGGGAATCGGCCCCACTGTGTGTTGAGAAGAGTTCTTGAAAATACTTTTTTTTGTGTGTGTTTCTTCTGGTGTTTTTTTCCATCGATTTTATATTAGTCGGAAAATTAAGAAAAAAAATCATCGTATTATCCTAAACAATAACTGAAAGTACGGGTACTATAATAGCTATTTATGTAACAAGTCTATAATGCAAGGCTTTATTGAACGAGTCCGGTTAATAAAGCCTTATTATGGACGAGTTGCATACAAAGCTTTATGTTCGACTGCTAAAATTGACTTATTAACGAAAAAAAAATTAATGCAATGACATTTTTGACATTTTTATGACTGTTGTACATATTTATTTGAAAACGTCAAAATTTGACATCGGCTCATTATTTTTATTCTATGGGCAACTAATAAAGTGTGCTTTTTTAAGTATTGCTTGGTTGCTAATGTTGTTTATTGTTTGTTTGAAAATTGTAAATGAACCAAATGGAATCAGTGAGGAACCGTGGGATGAAATTAAATCTATCACTGCTGCCGTGAAAGATTCTCTATTGCCATCAAAATCCAGGGATCTATACGTTAAACTATTATTTTGACATTGACAGTTGTACATATTAACTTGAAAACGTGAAAATTTGACATAATAGTAAAATAAAGTAACCATCTTTTACTAGTATAAAAAAGAGGTACATACTTTATAGCCGCAAAACTATGTCATAAACAGTCCTTTATAACATGGTCGGACATAAAAAATATATTCATTCACCTTCGATTTCCTGTATTTTTCCTGTGTATCGAAAAAAGTTACAAAGCACTGAATACAATAATTAATCAATTCTTAATAGCTGAAGGCCTCAAAAATTAACCGTATATTGAACTGACCGCACTATTCGCTACCACACAAAAGAAAGACGCGACGACCGTCCCCGTACATCTTCGCTAATGCGTTACAGTTTCCACTTTCACGACAATTTAAACCGCGTGTACTCACTTTGTGGTTAACCGGCCGATGCTGGGCGCTAAATGAACGGGACCCATAAAAGTCAGCGCTCCTTAAATACGGCTTTACGGCCCCTGGAACACACACACACAACAAACAAAGTTGGCTGATCCCAGTCGGGATCCCGTCTACTCGGCGCGACCATAAAATTATCTCGTCTTATAAAGTTTTATTCGGCAATTGCGGTCAAACGGTTAGCGGTCTTAAAATGCGGCTTTAGCAATGCGAACGTCGCGATTCGCAAAAGTGATGCAAAAGTTTCAAAAATCTAGTGGAAGGTTGCCTATATTGGATCAATTCTTAGTTTTTGGGCTATAATTTTAAGGGTGTTCTAAATTCTTCATTGTCAGCGTCACCAATTACATTATCTCTTCATATTTTGGAAGCGATTGCTATATTGAACTACAACAATATAGGAAACCAGTTACCTGATTTGGAACAGTGGATTCCTAATGTGGATCAACTGGAAAATGATAGAAAACCAATGAAAGATCTTTATTTTAACAAAGTAAACAATTATCAACCAAAACAACGAGAATCCTGTAAAAGCCGCTAAATATTAATACTTAATAGGTCAACAGAAAATAAATCAAGTAAAGATGCTTTAAAACGCCTTTCAAATTTTATTTAACCTAGCTTATATGGGCAGCTGCATATTTTATTTTTTAATAATTTTGGAATGTGGCTTGTACTTCGGATAAATTTGGTTTTAACCTTGAACGGCTCTTATGAATGAATTGCCTCATTCATAATGTTCAAGAGGCACGTGCGCAGTTGGACCTGGGACTGAACAGTATAGGTAAAACAACATAAGCGTTACGCTCCCTGGTGGTCGCTCAACAAACTAACGTATGGGCTATTTGTGTTCTATTAATTCAAATTTATAATATTAGCGTTATTTTGTGAGTATTATAATTAGAATGATTCACTATTGTTGTGTACCTCGCTGTTCGTCCTGGATTAAGAGGGATTCCCAATTCACTTTTCATATATATCTTGAACAAGGAAAGCATCAAGTTTCCCTTATAAATAAATTTGGTCAAAAGGAACGTATAGACAGGCGCAAGGCTTAGCTATAATTTATAAAAGGTGTTTTTAGACAGTAAATAATCAAATACTACACATAAATAATAAATTAAAGGGGCAACTTGAATATAAAACACATTAAAAGCAATGTAAAATCAAACGGCTAATGGCCCAATCGTTAGTTCGCAATTTTTTCGTACTGGCGCTGGCATCTTAAATTCTGACGCCTATCTGTTCATGGGATATTTGCACTGATATGATAGACAAAGACCAAATGTTATCGGCGAAGTACAGTGTGCCTTTTTTTTGTCAGATAATTATTACTTAAACGAAAACTGCACTGCATTCAAATATATTAAGGTTTTTCAACATAAATAAGTTATTTTAACCACTTATGTGAACCCAAATATACTAAGAAATATTCACTAATAAAACATATCACAGGTCACTAAAAAAGGTTTATATCTGACAAACATATATTCATGTTTACTTGACAGCCGTTCAATGTTAAAATCACGTTTGTCCTAAGTCTGGTTATGAAAAAAGATGTAACCATTACAAGATTCAATATACGAAACTAGTTAATAATTTGAAACAGAGGAAGTCGATTCTTAATTTGGACCAGCTGAAAAATGATCGTATATTAATAATTGTTCTTTAAAATCTTTAGTTTAGCAAATTAAATAACTTCCAAATAGAAAACGAGATTCATAAAAACGTTAAACACCTTTTAAGACCGAAAAATAACTCTTTAGCAAAAATATTGAGTCATAAGCTACAGCGTTAAATAACAAATGACAGAAAAGTTAGGGACCTTAAAATGTGGTCTTTGCGCAAAGTGAACAATGGGACCCACAATATTTTAGGTGGTGGTTACTAGACCTAAGTACAAGGCTATAATGGTAAAAAATATTAGGGAAAACTTGAGAAAATAGTTTTCCAAAAATATTTCCATCGAGTAAATGGTCTCTTTTTATAAGATTTTTGTGTTAGGATGAAATACAAATTCAAATTACCACAACTTTTACAGATCTCAAAAAAAAAAATATTTCGCAAGTATTTGGCAAGCCGTTTCCAAGATCTTCCCGGCAAGCAGCCATTTTTAGGAAAAAAAAATTGCAAGTTTTCCATGAAGTTTTTTTTCCAATATAGCCTTCTACTTAGGCTAATAACCACACAAATTATAGCGTGGGACGAAAACGAAACGAAAATACGAGCATGTCAAGTTACACCGGCCACCACTGACTTCATTTTGAACATCGTGATTGTTAAAACTTGTGGGGAAGGTTGGATCAATTGAATCAATATTTCATTTTTGGTTTACAATTTTAAGTGTGTTCTAAACTTCATCAAATCCTGCTTCATTATAAGAGTCACCAATTACATTATTTTCTGATTCTGAAAGTGGTTTTTTGTTTTTTTTTTTAGTTCATTATAGGAAACCAGTTACCTGATTTGGAACAGTGGATTTTTAATTTGGATCGGTTGGAAAATGATACAAAACTAATGTAAAACCTTCATTTAACAATCAGTGTTGAAAAATTTACTCTTTTACTTTATTTTTGTTAACAAATTTCCCACAGAACACGTTTTGTTGTGATCTCAGTTCTTCAATATATCACTCATAACCAGATCAAAATCTGCAGTGCCAATTTTTTCATACATTTTTTTTATGAAGAGAGGGATTAAAATCAGCGTCGCATCGAAGGTGGCATTTATCATGAAATAAAAAAAGTTTATTGGACAGGTATTTGCGGTTGAGGTTCTTCTGCCTGAGATTCCCAACTTTTTATGACTCACGGAAGTGAAACGGTGTAAATAAAGATGACACGTGCAAATTAGCCATGCGTGGCCACGCGTGTAATGGATTTAACAGGCATGAATTAAACGTCTAGACAATGGATGCAATACTTTTCGTTAGAAGACCTTCGATCGATCTACATACGTATTTAAGTTGTACTACGATTCAATGAAGGGAACTCTGCGGTTTTGCGGTCAAATACAAAATACGTATGAGTAAACCTCAAAACGTGAGTCTGCCGAGTTGCACCTACGAGTATTATCTAATATTTAAATTATTTCATAACATCAACACCGCAGAAAATAACCCTAGGTACGCTGGTACTTGGAATATTCAAGATCATCGCACAAATGTAATAATAGCCACAGTGGACGGTTTTATGCAACGTGACTGGAATCAGGTGTTACAATAAATGGAAATCTAGATAAATTTAAACAAACAACCCGGTTTTTTATGAAAGATGGGTCTCCGTTAAGTTCAATGGACAGTGCTGGATTTCCCTACATGTTAACTACTACATTATAGTGTGGAGCAGCAAATTTGGGAGGAAAGAGGAGCAAAGCTACGACACAGAGGTGAGAGTGGGGGTGGTTAATACAATACTGAGAGCGTAGTGACTTATATACATACGAAGTCTGGCTATTAAATAACCGAACTGATGCTGCTATCAGCGCGCTGCGAGCGTGTCGCGCAAGTTTGAAAGAACTATGTCTGGTGATACTTTCCTCACCCTAAGTGTGTTGGAAAAGCCAGTGGGTCGCTCAGTTTGACCATAGTAGTCGTCTGAATTAGTCTACGCATCAGTGACGCGTCGAAAAAATGGTAAGTGTTCAGATGGAGCAATGGGTCAATCTCAAGTATCTTGTTAAACTGGGGAAAACATTAACAGAAGCTTATGTACTATTAAAAGAAGTGTACGGGAATGACTGTTTATCCCGCACGCAAGTTTTTGAATGGTTTAAACGGTTTAAAGGTTAAAGAGGACGTGAAACGATCGAAGACGATCCGCGCCCCGGACGGCCCTCAACGTCTAAAACGGTCGAAAACATTGAGAAAATTGGTAGATTAATCCGCGAAGATCGTTGTCTAAGCACCCGAGGGATTGCTGAAATAACAGGAATCGACAAAGAATTTGTTTGTGTTCGCCAAATTTTGCATGAATCGTTCAACATGCGCAAAGTTTGCGCAAAACTGGTGCCAAAGCTCCTCACTCCCAAGCAAAAGGAATCAAGAATGAACATTTTCTGACATTCTAAACAACATTGACACTGAAGTTAGATACACGATTAGCTTGCTATGTAGATACTGTCATTACTTGGGATGAAAGTGTGGAAGCGGTTAAAGCAAAAGCGACGGATGTTCTGAACCAGCTGACAGAAGCAGACTTCCAGCACTGCTTTCAACAATGGAAAAGTCGTATAGGAGTGGTGTAGAGATCGACAAGGGGGGGTACATTGAAGACGAAAAAATTTGCTACTGAAATTGGTAACGAATAAAAAGTGTTATGACAGCAGTTAAGTTATTTTCTAGCCACACCTAGCGTATTGAGAGCGAGAACGACTCCGTACATTGTTTATAGAGAGCCGTAATGAATGTTACAAAGAATTTGAAAAGATCTTTTTTGCGTCGTCGAATTGAAAGCTAAATGAAATAACTAAACGAATACCCCATTACCCTATAAACCCAATACCTCATTACAAGTACAAGTGAATATAATCACAAAACTTTAAAAAACGTGCATATAATCCAACCGACGTTCAAGACTCTACAATGTAGTGTTAGCCGGTTCATATAACCCCATATTAACAGCATCTCAATACAAACACCATAACCCAATATTTTTCAATGGTAAAATGCATTGTTGATTGTTATATTAGGTATGCAAGAATGGCTCCGCGTTTTTTTGAAATTCTTTTTTTTTTATTTGAATAAAGTAAATTGTATGTATTGCGCTATTTTCCATCGTGTTCTGCGTTTTAAACACTAGCTACTCATATATGATACTTGATATATAAGCTTATGTGTATTTTTTATTTTGTGCTCTTTAGATGTCTACTTTTGTGCCTGGAAAGTCTCATTTGCAGGAAGCTTTGCTTTTCATTTTCAGCCTCAAAAATCTCAACCTCTTTTCAACCTCAGAAAACCGCTACCGAAGTTCATTAAATGCTCTCTAGTGCTTATGACAACAATGCTCCTTTATTAAGAACCTGTCAAGAGTGGTTTAAACGATTCAAATCTGGAGATTTTGACGTCAATGACAAGGAACACGGAAAGCCGCCAAAAAAGTTCGATGATGGGGAACTGCAAGCATTATTGGATGAACACCATGCTCAAACGCAAGAACAATTAGCGGCTTCTCTCAACGTCACTCAAGTTTTTCTTCTTCTCTCAAGTTCTTCTCTGCATGTGGTGGGATCAGCAGGGTATACCGTATTACGAACTTCTGCAAAGAGGCGAAGCAGTTACTGTTCATCGCTATCAACAACAATTAACGCAGTTAAGCCAACAAATCGCACTGAAACGACTAGAATGGGCGGATCGACATGTCAATTTGATACTGCTTCATGACAACGCAAGGACACATGTCTCACAATCGGTAAAAAGTTTCAAGTGAGCTTACCCCACCCGCCGTACTTTCCAGACATCGATTCGTCAGATTATCAGTTCCAGTCAATGGCACATGGTCTGCCGGACCAGCGCTTCCAGAAACGAGAAGAACTTCAAAAATGGCTTGATGAATGGATTGCCTCGAAACAAATAAATGTCTTTTATGATGGCATCCTTAAACTACCCAGTTTATCGGAGAATGTTGTACTGAACAATGAAAATATTTTTTTTTTAATAAATATTATTATGATTTTTTCCAATTTCATACAATTTTCTAACCGTAAAAAAAACGCGGTCATTCTTGCGCACCTAATATTTTTGAGATCGAATAGTTCCTCGTGAAAGGGGAGTAACCTCCGTCATTCTGATTTTAAATTTTAGACGTCAGATTCATAAACCAACGCCTAAATAGCAAGTCCCAAAGATTGTTTGCATTTTCGATTATTTAATTATGCCTCATATTGTCAGCCCACGCAAAGATGGTGAATAATTTCTATCTCTCAGTAAAGCCATAAACTAAAATAATTAAACACAACCCATGAGTCAAATTGGTTACTGTCACATTGTCACTAATTCTAGGATGATTCTAGAACAAACTGAACGACATATTGTTTGACGTCAGTCTGAATTTAATATTCTCGTACAGGATAACAGGTCGCCGGCTCAAAGGTCTGTATAAATCAATTACTGAGGGGTTACGCGTGAACTAGTAATTGCATTTGGGCTTATTATGTTGCCGCTTGGCATGCAAAATAATATAATCTTGCAACTTACGCAGGGTACCGGTTGGCCTAGATTTTTGGGTAACTAAAATTACCACAGAAATTAACATTCTCCTTCCAGGAATCATTGTAATTGTGTCAAAGCCACGACACAGCTACCTTCATTCAGATACCAAATAAAAAATCAGTGGTACTAACAGTGAAGAAAGACTGGAACCTTATATTGATATAGAAAAATACAATACATTCCCAACACTTAAAAAATCCAGAAAGCAAAGGAAAGGACGAGAAGTTAAGAAATTAAGAATTATTTTGGGCAAACAAAAAATTATATGTTAGACTTAAAGATAATATAGCATACATCCATATGTTTACTGAAATTTAGTTTATGGTAAAAATTATTAATTCAATAGGTCGACACACACAAAGTACAATATATCTTAACTAACACTTAACTGTAAAGCGTTAAATTGCACACAAGTTGCTCATAATGAAAAAATAGTTTTGATATCATTCCTTTAAATAATATGTTTTTAATCGCTCGTGAAAAACTTGGTCCCTTACGCCTTACTAGAAATAAGGTATCGATATTGGTCATTTAAAATATGGTAGAACAGAGAAATCTTGTGTAATCCCATTCCTAAACATTCTTTTGACGTATATGCCAGGTGTCTCAGTTTAAAACATTCACATGAATAACTCTATAGAAAAGCCGCCAATTCAAAAATTACTTTAACAAAAGTTCGTTGGTTTGAAGAGAGTCATCTGACCATGTGATCAAGCACCTTATCCAGCATCCTGATTCTCCAATTTTCATTGCAGAATCTGATAATATTGGAAATAATACGTCCAAAATATGTTTTTGAAATAATTTTCCTGACATCTGGGCTTTATCCGAGCTCCTTAAGAATGCTTATCCATGGCTTTTTAAAATATTTTTTTCGAATATTTATGGCTGCCACGACCTCGAATTCACGAGATATTCGAAAATAGGCATTTTTAAGGGCCCCGATGTCAGGAAAATAAACCTATGTATTTTGGACGAACTTATCCTGTAGAATCAGTTCTGCAATGAAAATTGGGGGTTCCCATTAAAAATAAAAAGGGTGCCTCACGGCCGTATCAGAACGCCGGATAAGGTGTTGGATCACTTGGTCAGATGACCCCCTCCAAATCAGACAACTTTTGTTAGTCATTTTTGGATTGGGGGCTTTTCTACAGAGTTATTCATATGGATGTTTTAAAATGGCACATCTGATATAAGCGACTGAACAATAACAAAAATGTAACTGATGTGAATATTTAGAAACATTCAAAGTCTAGAAACTGTTAAATGTCATGTTGCATGAATAAAAATAATGGACCAATATCGAATAGTCCATTATTCCAGTTAATAAATAAGGGCAAAAATTATGATTCACCGAACCACGAAGTGAAATTTAGTATCAATGTGATAGATTTAACGGTTAGTTTTAATCATCCCCAAACAAGCGCGTTGAGTAAAAGTACTGTGTTTATGTGTTGGAGCGAAAAACTTATTTACGTATAAAATCTACGGCACATTTTACAAAACTGTTATGTATGGTTTATCTAAACCAATTTTTGTTAAATTAATAGACTATATTAGAAATGGTCGTAGGTACTTGAACGGAGGTGTTGCTTTTTAAGAATACTTTCCAATTCCTCTTCTTATTTTCACTTGAATTATGTCATCAACTTCGAACTTTGTGCACACTTCATATGAAAATAAGAAGAGGTAAAAAAACACCTTATCAAAGTCGATACTGCATTGGTGTTTGTCAGTAAGGATAAATTCTGGCTACATTACGTATTTGAAATACAAGTTTTATAAAGAAACAAAATAAATATGGTACTAAAAATATTTCGCAAGTTTGCAGTTCTTTTTGATTGGATATTCTTAAAATCAGGAGAACACAGCAAATAACAGCAAACTCAATCTTAAGACAACAGCTCCAAGGCGCGATAAAGGGCAGATATTACGGTAAAACTCGGTTTGTATAACGTTGGCGGGCGACCTATCACAACTGACTGTGTGCAAACAGATTTGTTTTCTCAGTATTACCTTTTCTGCTACGATACGTTTTCTGTGATGAAAGTTTATAGCCGGTAGGCTATACTTCTTAATTTGCTGCGTTTCCGACACGGATTCCCGTTTATCGGCGCGAAGATTATTTGTATCCGTACAAAAGGAAAAGTTCTGACTAACTCGTCAACTCCCAGCTGAAACGTTTGAGGCTTGAAACGCGAAATTTTCGGGGGTATACTGTCTCTTAAGACGTGAACACGCTTTAACAAGATATTTCTTCAAATTCAACTACTGAGGGGACGAAACGGGTAACAATATTTTTATATTTGGGGAATTATTTGTCTGTTTGGCTCATTTTGTAGTTCATTCATGTTTAGATCTTTCTGAGCTGAGGTCTTTTTGAAATAGTCAAGAATGCGGATTTCAAAATGGTCATCATATGCTGAAATAACGATATATAGTAAAGAAAAAACAAGAAAAAAAAAGTAGGTCTTCTAGAATCACTGAAAATAGTGTACTTTTATGTTGCCTGAAACAGTCGATTTGAAATTCTCCACGGAGTAATGATTTTTGTTAACCCCCCAAATCCCGAAAAAATAATCGTCAGAAATCGATTTATGAAAAAAAATACATGAACGCACGAGTGTTTTTTGTTTCGATGCACTCAAAGTGGATCTGGTACTTAAACCACTCATAGAGTCATGCTTTTTTCTTACTTCAAGCAAGAAGCAGATTGTCTGAAACAGAAAACAGTTTATCATCGACGTTACTATGTTTTTATGTAGTTCGATATGTTGAAACCTACTGAATCCGGCGTGCAAATCACTGTACGATTTCAATTACTATTTTTTGAATACGTTTTCTTTTAATATTATTTTAACCCTGACCCCATGGACCGATTTCAGTACCAAATTCGATATCAGGGTATCAAAATACATAAAACGCTATTTTCGGTGATTCTCTTTCGGTGATTTTTCGTTTCCTGCATATCGTTATTTCAGTATATGATGGCCATTCGGAAGTCCGCCTTCTTCGATATTTCAAAAAGGCCACAGCTCAGAAAAAAAACTAGACATGAATAGCTACAAAATAAACCTAACTACAAATGTATTGGTTGCTCCAAATTTTGGATGGTTCCATTTGCATTTAGCGAGTTACCAGCAATCATATTAAGAGATTTTTTTGGTGGTTAAAGTATCACTGCCTTAATGCTCACTGTGACCCATTTAAAACCTGGACACTTTTACTCTAGGGTAAACTTTTTTAAAAAACTCTTTTAATATTTTGAAATTAAATAAGGGGATGCTGATTTCAGTGGTAAACTCATATTTTGTGTATGTTGTGTATAAAAATCGTTAATACGATCCTTTAAATTTCAGTAATAAAATTAAAACACAATGGGTCTTGGTTTTTGTATCCAAAACGTGCCATTCTGTCCTATGGAACAGTTTTTGAACGACCCGATGAAAATTGAACGATTCAGGTTTTAACGGTCCACAATGTATAATTAAATAGTTTACAATATGCAAATTTATACCCTTCAACGGGTGAATTCTTGTACCATAACAACTCCTGTATTTTCTAAGATATAACTTTTTTGGCATATAAGTAGGTGCCCTTTTAACAACTTCAAAAATCGTTCAAGTAATTTTATAATTCTAATTTCACCCAAATATAAAAAATGAGGTAAAATGAAAACGGTATATTTTGATTTTTCTCGAATGAAGATCAAAACTATACTGAAAACCTTATTTTTTTTAACCATCAAAATCATTTCTTGAACGACCGACGAATGCCGAGCAAAATCCCTTTGAAATATTATAATTTAATAAAGTTACTCCTCATTCATATTGCGAATTGTTTATTTTTAGAATTCCGTCACCGCTGAAGTTCATCGGATTTAAATACTAATCCGAGATCGATATAAGAGGGTCACGACGTTATCAAAATGTCTCTCCGAAAATCTAACGGCAAGCCAGTCAAATGTAAGTTGTGCCTCAGTGTGCTTTCCGCCTGCTTTGTGTGTAGTTAACAAAGAATGTAGATATTGTTTTGACAAATCATATAAAGAAAATGTGTTTTGCATTACATAATAAAGATGGTAAATTACCACGTATACTCTTGAAACTGCACACTTTATGTTGTACAACTGCACAGTTCATATTGTAATGTTTATTAATAAAGGATGAATGTCCCTATGATCGATTTTCGGCCCATTTCAAGAGTTTTTTTCACTTTTTTTTTATAAATATCTTATTAGAAATAATTCGTATTGATTCACACCAAAAATTGCGTTTTCACAGTCTATTGACCCGTGTAAAAACGTACATATGAGCGTACGCTATATTATGTGTTTAATGAATTTTACTACCGAAATTTAAATAGAGACGTTCATTAAGTGAGATAGACGAAGACTTACTGTGACGTTACACAAATTGGAGCGAAGCGCTTACACTTCAGTCCTTGGCTTTGACGATACGGAGACTCGGTTCTCATTGAAAGAGAGGGTACAAGATCGCCAACAAATGCGAATCGCCCCACCCCATAATCACTGACCTATCCGCTGAGTGGTATGTGCCTGATAGATGTGGCAATTACATCTGTCTTATTGTATCATTTAGTTAGGTCTTACTTCCTTCCCTTTTTCTTTTTTTGCAGTATTTTCTCTTGAATTGAAGAAACCTTCAACTCAAGACCTTCACATCCAAAAAGGCTGCAAGAATGCGAGTGAAATTCTAAGTAATAATAACCTAAAAGCCTGCAAAAAAAACTCACAGGACGAACGTTGTAGGCATATAAGGTTTTGTATTATTATCATTTCAAGAATAATTATTCTAAATCAGTTAAGAATGGAGCTGTCGATCGATTTTAACAAAATGTATGATGTTTCAGGTTTCCAAGAATAGGTTTGCAGTCTGTCGACAGCTTAGAGCTTTAAGGGTATATTAATCCAGTTTTGCGCAGAAACCTGCAGGTTTTTTGGTGCTAAAACTCTTGACGGGTTATGGTTTCTTTAATTTAAGAGCGAATTCTTGATAGTTTTTGAATAATGCTTGTTTCCACTTCTATATTGCATACGCTTATTTGTATTTT